>JANAVB010040419.1:20523647-20781147 GCA_029216955.1 Iris pallida | reverse complement strand
GGATTTTGCTGTTTCAGAACGAAAAAAAGGGGTTTTGCAAGTTGTTCTTCTCTACGCACCCCTTCATCTCTCCGCACTGGTATATTTCCTTCTATTTTTTTGTGCTCTACATGTTCAATTATTATTATGTTTCTTCTATTTTGTTTCTTAGAGAAGGCAATGAAGAACTAATTAGGTTCCATGGGCTGAGACCTCCCGACCTTGTTCTAGTAGGAAAATTAGCTAGCAAAATTTTTTTATTTTTATTTCTTCAGAATCTCTCATGAGGATGTTGGCAAACTCTTGCTTGAATGTGTAGTAGTAGAGATGTGTGTTCATCGTTCATACTGATAAGTAGGTCTCATGGATTAAAAGAGAAGGTAAGTCTAATGACTTGATAATGTGACAAGCCTAAGATTTTGTAGTTCAGTTCATTTGGTCAAACCATCCAACAAAGTCATCAAACTTGAGATGTGTTTGTTGATATGCTGACATGATAGAGTTCAACGTTTCTAGAGTATTTTTTTTCTTTTTCTTGTAGTGTATTTGATATAATGACTGAATGAAATAGTCCATACCTTAATTTAATTCTGAACGCTAATTTTATATCACAAAATTGCTGGAGCTTTGGAAGCTTAGTTGAAATCGGTAGGTCCAGAGTTCGAATTATCTAACTAGTCAACCTTGAAGCAATTATTTTACATCGACAACATTTATACATTACAACACCCCACCACACACACACATATGCGCGCACACACACACAACTCACATGACCAATATGGGCTCTCTTATGAACTTTATTACAGTATCAGTATCTCACCCTTTGAGTATCGGTTGTATCGTTAGTATCGACTATTTAGTATTGTATCGGAAAGCAAACAATTATTAAAATTTTAGAAAAATACTTTATACATTTAGGCATAATTTTAAGGATGCCTTATGGCTAGTTATAGCATAAGTTTACTTCAGGAATTGTGTTTTAATGGAAAAAAAAGAGTGAAATATTTGAAATTAGTTTGTTGGCTCTAGGTTCTGTAATCTTAAATTAATTTGTTTCGAACTAGGGAATGCAAGTACTGTGTATTCGATATATCAATGACGGTTCTTACTATTATAGTATTTTTCACTTTATATAGGTCTATATTGGTGTTATAAATGCATCTGTGTGTTACAAATACACAGTAGAGGTATAACAAATCTATTTCATTGACAGAGGCATGGTAGATCTGTTTCCTAACACTGCCATTTTTTGGAGCTCTAGATTGTATAATTTATCAAATTATGAAGCGTTGATTGGATACTATTTTCATTTCTCAGAGCTGATGGGCTTTATTTATGCTAAAATTTGAAACAATAATATAAGTAAGTAGACATTAGACATTATAGCTCAGAGATCTGATAATAAGGTGTTTAATCTTCTTAGGCGGAGCAATCTGGAATTAAGATGTATAAAAAAAACTTTGGTTTCTATGTATATTTTTGTGTTCACATATAAAAATTCTTTGGGCTTGTACTAGTATTTTCTCCGTTTAGGTTGTCTTGCATATATGTACCGGTATTTTCTCTGCTTAGATTGTGTTGCATTTATCTACATCTATGGTAATGAGATGACTGAATTACAGATTTTGGCACTTGATAAGCATTTCTTGATCCTTGTCATACTGCTGAATCCACCTAGACTGAAAAGAAAGAGGGTATCATACCACTAACATCCTCATCCATTTTTGTTAGTTTGTTTCTTAATTCATGTTTAATTGTTATTTGGTTTACTGATGATATGTTATATTTTATTAGATGTCTTCTATAAGTAAGGAATGGATGGATGCGCCTCCATTGTCAGATGTTTACCTAGAAGGTGTTGCATCATTCATTCAGTTCACAAAGGATAAATTAGGTGGAAATGGTTGGTATTGTTGTCCATGTGACAAATGTTGCAATTATAATTCATGCAAAAAAAAACTAAGTGAAATAGCAGAGCATTTGGTTTGTAATGGAGTGGACAAGTCATATCGAACTTGGGTCGAACATGGAGAACTACCTCGCAGAACGGTTGCCAATGCTCAGGCTCCTAGTTCGTCAAGTATTGATTACACTGAAAATGCCTTCGCAAGAATGGAAGACCTGTTCAATGATACATTTAGACGTGTTGATCCTATTGACCTTGATCAACAAAATGCTACTCATGTTCAAGATGATCCCCTGGTGGATATTGAATACAAAAAGAAGCTGGAAGATGCAATACAGCCCCTATATCCCTGTTGTGATGATCAACATACAAAACTCTCAGCTGTAGTAGAGTTGTTGAGCATGAAAGCTAGATATCAATGCTCTGAGGCTTTTTTCACAGAATTGTTGCAATTTTTAAAAAAAGTTTTGCCAGATGGGAACACTATACCAGAAAACTTTCAAAAAGCTAAGGATGTGGTCAAGTCTTTTCGCATGAAGTATCAGGTTATCCATGCTTGCCCTAATGATTGTATACTTTATTGGAGAGAAAATGCAGATAAGGATAATTGTCCCAAGTGTGGTGAAAGTAGATGGAAACTGAAAGAAAATTCAAAACCAGGAGGTAAGAAGTTGCCGAAGAAGAAGCTAAGATACTTTCCAATTACTGAAAGGTTGCAACGCTTGTATAGTGTACCATGGATAGCTGAAAAAATGACATGGCATGATCATGTAGAATATAGTAGTACACATATGCGACATCTAGTAGATTCTCCTTGTTGGAAGAAGATAGATAGGATATGGTCCGAGTTTGCTGCTGAGAAACGAAATGTTCGACTAGGTCTTGCAACTGATGGTTTCAATCCTTTTGGGATGCATAATTCGTACAGTTGCTGGCCTGTTATGATTGTTCCATATAATCTTCCTCCATCTTTATGCATGGCAAAGGATTTTACCATGTTAACCATGTTGATTCCTGGTCCAACTGGTCCAGGACATAACATTGATGTCTATTTGCAACCATTGGTTGAGGAGCTGAAAGAATTATGGTTTGTAGGAAGCACTACATATGATTCTCACATGAAGACCAGCTTTACCTTGAAAGCAATGCTGATGTGGTGTATACATGATTTTCCAGCTTATGCGCATCTTTCAGGTTGTAGGACTTCAGGACAATTTGGTTGTCCTGTATGTGGTGAAAAAATAGATGCGAAGTGGCTAAAGCATGGAAAAAAATTTGCTTACATGGGTCATAGAAGATTCATAAGAGATGCCGAGCATCCTTTTAGAAAGCAAAAGTCCAAATTTAATGGATATGAAGAAGATAGGAGGCCTCCAATACGTTTGACTGGTGCAGAATTATTTAGTAAAATGGAAGCTATACAAACAGAATTTGGAAAGTTACCAGGTAATAAGAGGAAGCGGCCCACTGATACAAATGTTCCATGGTCAAAGAAATCGATTCTATTTGATTTGCCATATTGGAAGGTAATACAATTGGGTTGTTAATTCGGTTTATCTTTGTTTTTATGCTATGTTTAAGTATTGTTATTAATTAACATATTCATTGTCACAGGAATTGCACCTTCGGCATAATTTGGATGTAATGCATGTAGAAAAAAATGTGGCTGAAAACTTGTTTGCGACAATAATGGATACTAAGGGTAAGTCTAAGGACGGAGTTGATGCTCGTAAAGATCTAGAGGAATGGAAGATACGAAAGAAATTATGGATAGTGGAAGAAGATGGAAAAAAAATTATCCCGAAGGCTCCTTTTACATTATCTCGATCTGAGAGAGAAATAATTTGCAAAACCTTGAGCAAGTTAAAAGTTCCTATTGGGTACAGCAGAAATTGGAAAAATAAGGTGGATTTGCAAGATTTTCAATTCAAAGGTTTGAAGTCACATGATTATCACATTCTCATGCAAGGATTACTACCAATATTTCTAATGCATGCTTACAAAAAAGAAAAACCTTTGCGTGCTGCAATTCGACAACTATCAATTTTTTTCAAAGTCCTATGCTCCAAGGTTGTTGATCGGTCAGAGCTTTCTAACATATACCAACGACTTGTGGAGGCATTATGCGTGTTTGAAATGTATTTTCCGCCATCTTTTTTTGTTTCAATGACACATGTTGTGATTCACTTGGCAGAGGAGGCTCTAGTCTGCGGACCTGTTAGATATAGGTGGATGTATCCTTTTGAAAGGTAAAATCCAAGAATCTAGTAGTTTATGTTTTATTCACTTGAGTTATTTTATAAATCTGATTTGTGCTACATGTGTAGGAAGATGAAAACATACAAACGATATGGTCGGAACAAAACCTTTATAGAGGGCTCTATTGCTGAGCAATATATATTAGAAGAAGCAATGAAATATTGCATAGAGTATATTCCTAATGGTAAAGATAAAAGTTATAAACGAGGAGGGAAAAGATCCATCGATGATATTGATGAAGAAGGTCCATATCCCGTCAATTCACTTGGCAAGGCTTATCGTTTGACTAGTTTGCAGTACGAACAAGTGCGTAAATGGGTTTTGTCGCATTCTCCTGAAAATGATAAATGGGAGGAGTAAGTAACACTTCAATGCAATTATGTGTATGAATTATGATATATTTATTACATAAATGTATAATTTAAAGACTTACTGTATATGTATTCACAGGAAATATCAAACGTACGTAAAGGATAATCGACCTAGTGGAAAACATCAAAGAGTAAGGCAGCAAACAAAGAAGATCATGGACTATATTCCTTGGTTAAGAGGACAACTTGAGAAGGAGGAAATGACTCATTTTAAGAGGCTTGCAAATGGTCCAAATTTTGAGGCCGTAACGTATAATGCATATGCGGTAAATGGATATATTTTTTATACAGCTGATTCAGAATTGAACTTGACCACACAAAATAGTGGGGTTTCCATGAAAGCTGAAACAAGTTGCAGATCCAAATCTAGTTCTTCCAATTTTAAGGATGATGAAGTGACTTATTATGGCATTGTCAAACAAATACTTGAACTGGATTACTATGACTTCAACCAAACAGTCTTCTATTGTGATTGGGTGCGTGTAGAAGACAAAGTAAATAGATGTGTGGTGGATCCAGAAACAAATTTGGTTTTTGTCAATTTTGGGAGGTTCATGACAAATACAAGTGAAGCAGATGAGCCGTTCATTCATGCTTCTCAAGCATCTCAAGTCTTCTATTGCAAAGATGAAACAAGGGATAATTGGCATATTGTTTTAGAATCTCCTAAAAGATTAAGCCACGAAGTCGACGCTTACGAAGATCCATTTGTTTTTACTGAAGTAGCTGGAGAATCTTCAATATTAGCATCTGCACTTGCTGATAATTTAGAATATGATGAAGATGATTGATCAAACATATACACGCTCAGTTTTTTTTGCTTCTGTTTTTTGCTTATGTTCTTTACATCCCATCAAACCAAGAAAAAAGTTGTTCTTACCAACTATCAATCAATCTATTTTGTGGATGTTTTAATTTCTTTAATCATGTGCCTGTTCTGTCCAATTTATGTTTTAATTTCTTTAATCATGTGCCTGTGTTGCCCAATTTCTTTAATCATGTGCCTGTGCAGCTATATCCGAACTTTCGAAATTATTGAATGATAAAGGAGGCCAATATTTTGTTATGGACTAACATAATCTATTTTTAGATGTTTTAACAACATATGGGTCAACATTTATACCATGAACTGCACGAGCTCCTTTTTATCAATGTTTTATAGTGTAATGTTGCTGGGAACACATAAGATGCTCTTCATTTGTTAAACTAATTGAGCTCATTTTCATGTTCAAGTTCGGTTCGTTAATGGAACCGAGTCGAGCAGAGCTTGTGAGATTCTTTGTTCATTGATAGCCCTACTTGTAGAACAATTTAAAGTAAAATTTGCACATTTATGAGAATTAATTTTGATACAGTAAGAATCGGGTTGTTCAATTCAATTTGACTTTTTGTTTAAACTAAATTATTATTCTCATATTCCAATTACATGTGGGCTACTTGAGTAGTTTACTAACGGATAACAGGGACTTACACAGGGACAGCTCCCAAAATGTAATGTCTTTTGATTTTTTCTCTGAGTAATGGTATACTTCGAAAGAGGGTTTCATTCACTTTATCAGTCATCTGCAATTTTTGAACATTGCAAATTTTGGCACACACACAGTTGGTCCCTATATTGCAAACTGTAGTACAAATTACAGGGAAAAAATAGTATAAATTATGGAATGAGATGAATGTAACAATTACCAGAGCTCATATAAGTCACAATTAAACCTGGGCTCTTCTCACTGGTTCATCAGTTGATCATCCTCATTCAGTTATGTAGACTGAACTCCACATTGGTCAAAAGGCCTAAAGCCTAAAACCTACCACATAATCACATAACAGTCAAAGACTGATATCAAATTCAGTCCCTCGGACTGACACAAGGTTAGTTCAGTCTAATGGACTGAACCTCCACTTGGTATCAGTCCTTATGGACTGATACACTAAGCCTAACTTGCTTGTATTCAGTCATAAACCCTCTCCTGGCCACTCTGTTAAAGCCCTGCTTCCTGACCTTCTTTTAGGATAGCCACCCACATGTATCAGTGATACATTCCCCCTTCAATCAAGGGCTGATACCCTACTTCCATATCAATTTTTGAATTGATTCTCCATTAGCAGTAAACCGATACTCTCAATCAATTCCTTTATCTGACAGAGCCTCCAAATCATTCCCTTCATTCAATTTGCAACTAATACTGCCAAAGCATCCCTTAACACTCAGTCTCAGGACTAAATTTGATTATAGGGATTAGAGATTGCTTTTGAGTTGATTGCTGATTCTGATTGAAAAAGAGCCGTTGCACCCGTGCGCAAGTCACACAAATGGTGAGTAGAAGTAAGACTGTAGATCTAGCTAAGCTATGCATGCTTTGGAAGGTTCAGCTCCATGATTGGAGAAGTGGCAATGATGGTGAGAGCCCCATGGGACTACTTGATTCATCATTGCCAACTTGCCACTTTAGAAGACAACCGTATGTTCATAATGCCAAATGTGTAACGAGCAAAACTTATCTATAGTAGAAGAGGCTCATGTTCCTGTTTCCAGCAGAAAAGAAAGACCAGGCAGTGTTTAGTTTGCGCTAGATTACATTAGGATGAAGAAATCACCTCATAAAATTAAAACGAGGGGCGCATATTACAAGCAAGACGAGCACTTATCAGAAAGAGATTTCAATTGGCTATTATAATAAAATTTAATAGGGATCGCTGGGAGATTGTACATTGAGGTATAAATAATAATGTTTTCCCCCAAGAAATAACTTATTGGGTTTGTTTGCGCCTTTTGAAGTGCCTAAGAATGAAACTATCGGCATAAAGAGGGTACTTCTTCTTTATCAAACCTTTTATGCATTTCCAATACGAGAAATCTACCAACTCTCCGTCCTTCCTCACTATGAACATGCACCTAGAGTTCTCGAATTCTGGATGAAATCCTACCTGCCAAATGGAAGAATTTTTTTATTTTATATTAACCTATCAAAACTGTAGATTTGCTGTCATCTTTCAATGATATAAGCAATTTTGAAATAGCAGATCAATTTGAAGACAAGCATATCACATGTACAAGATTTTGCTTGCCCAAATAGGAAAAGAGATGCATGGTTAGAACGTGGTCTAAAGGCCAAGGATGATATTAGCAAGGTTCGCAAGTATCGGTTGTCAGACCCTTCCTATGGGTTCCGGCAGTTCTGGGGGGTTCGACAATTTCGAATCAGTTGGCTTCGGTATTTTTGTGGTTTCGGTATCCGTTTTGGCCGATACATAAAACCTTGGATTTACATATATAAATATTTTTTGGAAATGAGAGTGATGGTACTCAAGGCTTGTCACACTATAAATAAACAACCTTGCTAAGTAAATCTACATGTACAAGTTATCAGCAAGAATGATGGACATGCTGGCACATGGTTCTGTTTCTTCCCTATAATTATCCAAAGTTTAGAAAATATAGAAAATTTATCAGCAAGAATGATGGACATGCTGGCACATGGTTCTGTTTCTTCCCTATAATTATCCAAAGTTCATAAAATATGGAAATCATATATACAAAAACCGAGACTAAATTTGATTCAGGTTGGTCTCGGTTTCTAGATTTACTACCAAGGGATAGTATGTTTATACGTGTTAAATTTATTTAGTAGGCCCCAAAAAACTGTTTATTGTCATATGTTTTCCGTGTTCATTTTGATTGAGGCTGTAATTTTCAGGTCTCCCACCACCACGAGAAAAGAAAGGTCAGGTTGTGAACTTTGACATATGCTTTCCGTGTTCATAATTACAAACTTTGCTTCTGTTTACACATGGTGTTTTTATCTTCTGATCTATGCTACGCTTACTATTTGAGATGAAGGAATAAAGAATTGCATCTTTCTATGTAAATTCCAGTAGTTAATATTGTATTTTTGTGTTTCAATGGTTGTAGGTACCGGAACAATCTGACTTGCCAAAGACATGTTTTCTAAAGGACTTCAAAAGAAAACACATTGCTTTTGGACACTTAAATTCTGATGCACCACCAAAGGAAGATGTTTATAGTATCATCTTCGATGAAATATTTGACCGCAATGCATATTTGTTTGAAGGGGATGGAAAGTTTGAAGACATTATGCTTGGTGATATGATCAATTGGCCAAAAGAGTCCGTTCAATTTATTAGGATTTGAACATTAGCATTTAGTTTTTTTGTAGTGAACTTCGTATGTATTCTGAAATACTACTCCTTTTTCAGTTTGGATGTTATGTGTGAGAACAATTGCAAGTATTTGGATGCTACAAAAACAATTTCTACTTAGTGATATTCAATATCAATTGAGACTTTGAATCAATTGTCAGTTATGTTCATTTTGATTGAATGTGTTCATTTTCAATTGTGATTCGTGAATGATTTGCGTTATATCATTTTGAATCGAGTCTTTTGATTTATTTTCAGATTCAATATTTGTGTACTGGTTTACAACAAAAATAGGTTTAATTAATTAAAAATAATTTTAGTGAATATTCTGTAGAATTTCGACGGATATCACCTGTCAAAAATAAACAGGTATGTCGAATTGTGTTAAGCGGGATAATTGACAGATGAAGTCCGCCGTTTATTATATGACAGACGAAATCCGTCGTTTTCTCCACCTACGTATCGACGGTAGAAAACCGTCATTTATAATAAACTACATTTTATTTTTGACGGACCACGTGACGGTCCAAAACCGTCGATAAACACATTTTTCGACGGTTTTAGTCTGTCGAAAAATGCGAATTCTGAGGTAGTGTGTATTTGTACGTATGTACATCTATCGCTTGTTTTACTTGTACGAAAGTATATTTTATATACTTGTGCCACAGTACATTTTACAACTATTGACGATCACGTACCTGCTACAGTTTTAAACATTACATATACATCTGTCTCTATAACATATGTGTCCTTGCCATGATAGATTATGAGATACCATGATTCCAGTTTATTCCTCTTATGTTCATTTCATGTTTCGTATATTAGTTTGCTAGAAACGGTACTTGCTTCCGTCCTGACAGGATAACGTTGTAGGTATTCTTACTGAAGAGGAGCTGCTCCGTGACTCATATTATGGAGTTACTGCCAAGGACCAGGCTTTGTCTTACGAGGATGTACATGCGGGGAAACTCGTCTAGTTTGTGTAGTTGCTCGAATATTTAGAGTAGTCATGTATTAGACTACGTATTTTGTAACTGGACCTGTATCCAGTTTTACAATTCGGACTTGTACTTGGACTTATTATTATGGGATGAGTTTTATGTTTGGAGCATTTATGACTCTTCTTTACTTATAGAACTGTTAGCACATTTAGTATTATCTTGTGATCTCTAGAACAGCTTACTGCGCTTATCTCAAGCATAGGTTGGACATGACTCGGCCCGGTACAACAACTTGTGTAGCGGATCGTGAGATATTTTTAGTGGTGGCCCATGCAGGTCCTAACTAAATTGTTTGGTTACGTTATTGTACCAAGCATGCCTGCAATTAGGAACTTAAGGTAATTAGACAACATTAGGAATGACGCTTAGAACACCTAGAGGAATACTAGGATTGCAACATAGAAAATACATCACATGCTTGCTATTATAATTAGATTTTCTTGTCTATGATTGTTTACATTAAAGAGTCCTTATAAGTCCTTTTTATTTTTATTTAGATGGTGCTTACTCGTTCATCCCAGTATGTCACACCTGAGAATGGCACACTCCCTGTCCAGTCAGCTGACCAGTTGACCGATACACCTCCACCTACCATATTCCTCCACTCCATAAATCCACAAACCCAAATGCCTCCACCACCTTCCACATCACAGTCCCAGCAGGACCCGATACTCCCACCACTGCCTATCACTATACCTACCCAGGCTTCCGTCACACTCGATGGGAACCAACTGCTCACTCTGATCTAGGGGTTCCTAACGACCCATCAGGAGTAGACCACCCTACTCCGCCAGAGCATGGAGCGTTCTGAGGAACGTACCGTGGTCCTACCACCTGTAGAGCCACGGCAGAGAGCAGGGACAATCAAGGACTTCATGGGTCTGAATCCCAAGGAGTTCTTAGGGACTGAGGGCATAGTTGTAGCAGATGACTGGCTAGACTCGGTAGAGAGGAAGCTCCTTGGAGCTAGGTTGCCGAATGACCTCCAGGTCGAGGCAGTGGGATTTCTGCTGACAGACTTGGCAGAAGTCTGGTTCCGGAATGAGCCGCTATTCGCGAGAGGGAGGGCCACTTGGGTTGAGTTCACGACCCAGTTCAAGAAGAAATTTTTCTCGACCACCGCTAGGGTAGCCATGGGGCTACGATTCCAGAACATCCAGCAGGGAAACCGTTCTGTTGACGAGTATGCGACAGAGTTTAGTCGCCTGAGCCATTTCGCTCCTAGTCTAGTTGCAGACCCAGAGGAGATGACGCGTAGGTTTTGCCATAGTCTAGTTCCAGACATTGGCATTCTTATAGTGGCGAACGGTACGACTGACTACTACCAGAGCCTAGAGTTAGCCCGGAGCATAGAGGAACATCTTCAGTCTTGCAAGAGGCCGGCTTCTGTACACCTCGAGGGACCGTCCAAGCGTCAGGCTTTCTAGCCGAGAGCGCCGACGCCGCACCAGCAGACATACCGTCCTCCCACATCACATCATCCGACCCCGCCAGTTAGAGCCCCGGGACCCCGGCAGCAGCAGAAGGGAGCTATGTGTTCTTTTTGTAAAAGACCAGGGCATGATTACTCTATCTGTAGAAAGAGGTTGAAGCAGTGCTTAGTTTGTGGGTCTGCCACCCATCAGATTCGGGACTGCCCAGTAGCCAGGGTATCTAGAAGGCCGCTCCCGACTCAGAAGCAGAGGTTTGGGCAACATCTGCAGCAGCAGAAGGGACCCCAGGGGGAGGCTTATAGCCTAGCTCTTGAGCCGGAGCCGGAGCAGGTTTTGGAGCTAGATTATTTGGCTGACGTCATCACAGGTCATATTTATTTGCATATTTTTCTAGCTCTATGCTTGTTTGATTCTGGTGCATCTCATAGCTTCCTGTCATTAGAGTTTTTGTATAAACACCACTTAGTAGCTACACCTACCGAGGAGATGAATAGAGTAATGATGGAAGGCGGACCAGTGCCCATTAGAGCTATCTATAGATGCTCTATTACTATAGCCGGGAGAGAGTTCAGGGGACGATTCTTTGTGATGCTACTCCCCGGGTATGATATCATATTGGGGATGTACTGGCTTAGCTATGCCCATGCAGCTATAGATTGTCATGAGGGTAGTATTCTGTTCAGTCCCCCAGGCACGGCACCATTCAGTGTCAGAAGGACAGGGCCGGAGATCAGCCTAGAGCCTAACTGTTATGCGACAGTTGGGGAGTTAGCACCGCCATACCCTATCATTAGGGAGTTTATGGACGTATTCCCAGAGTATCTTCCAGGACTTCCGCCTGACAGAGATGTGGAGTTCACTATAGATTTAGTACCAGGTTCATCACCAGTATCCCGGGCTTGCTATAGAGTGAACCCCAAGGAGGCCGTAGAGATGAAAGAGCATATTGATGACCTATTGAAAAAGGGTTTCATTCGATCTAGTGCTTCTCTATGGGGAGCGCCAGTGCTCTTTGTGCCTAAGAAGGATAGTACAGTTCGGTTGTGTATTAACTACCGAGCATTGAATGCCATCACCATTAAGAACAAATATCCTCTGCCCAGGATAGATGATTTGTTCGACCAGTTGAGTGGGGCGAAAGTGTTTTCCAGGATAGATTTGAGATCCGGGTACCACCAGGTGAAGGTCAGGGCAGCAGACATCCAGAAGATGGCGTTCAACACGAAGTATGGGCAGTACGAGTTTATGGTGATGCCATTTGGTCTCACAAATGCGCCAGCTGTCCTTATGAATTTGATGAATAAGATATTTCACCAGTATCTGGATATGTTCGTCGTAGTATTTATCGACGACATCCTGATATACTCGAAGATACCGGAGGAGCATGTAGAGCACTTGCGGACAGTTTTAGAGATTCTGAGGCAGGAGAGATTGTATGCCAAATTGTCAAAGTGTGAGTTCTTTTTAGACCGAGTGGAGTTTCTCGGCCATGTAGTTAGTGAAGAGGGAATCTCGGTGGATCCCAGGAAGATTGCTGCAGTTGAGACATGGAAGGCTCCGACGTCAGTTTCAGAGATCATGAGCTTTTTGGGTTTAGCAGGCTATTATAGGAAGTTCGTCCAGGACTTTGCTAGGATAGATGAACCCATGACAAAGCTGACACGGAAGGATACAGAGTACATCTGGTCAGAGGACTGCCAGGCAGCGTTCTAGGAGCTGAAGAGGAGGCTGACGACCGCTCCAGTTCTGACATTACCTTCAGGATCTGGAGGTTTCACCATATACAGCGAGGCTTCGGGAAAACGGCTAGGATGTGTCCTACAGCAGCATAGGAAAGTGATTGCTTATACATCTAGACAATTACGGACTCATGAGAGAAACTATCCTACCCATGACCTAGAGTTAGCTGCGGTAATCTTTGCACTCAAGTTATGGAAATATTACTTATACGGAGAGCGTGTGGAAATCTTTACTGACCACAAGAGCTTGAAGTATGTGTTCACGCAGAAAGAGCTAAACATGAGGCAAAGATGATGGTTGGAGTTGATGGAGGACTTCGACATCGATTTATAGTATCACCCCGGAAAGGCAAATGTGGTGGCGGATGCGCTAAGCAGGCATCCGATGGCATGGTATCTGATGATAGATCGGCATTTGCGGAAAGATCTGGAGAAGCTTGGTATCAAGATAGTTCGGCCAGGATCAGTGATACAGATGATGGCTCTTGACATTCATTCAGATTTGATAGAGCAGATCAGGGAGACACAGTATACAGATGAGAGCCTTCGCAGACTTCGAGCCTAGGCTTTAGCTGGATTGCTGGATGATTTCACCGTAGCAAAGGATGGATCCTTGAGGCATGGCAGCCGATTGTGCTTGCCGAAGGAAGAGTTGATAGAAGCAGTCTTGCAGGAGGTGCATCGATCGAGATATTCTATTCACCCTGGTGCTAACAAGATGTACCGTGACTTGCGAGAACATCTTTGGTGGCACGGGATAAAGAAAGATGTATCATATTTTATTTCGAGATGCCTAGTTTGCCAGCAGGTCAAGGTGGAGCGCCAGAGGCCAGCTGGTCTATTACAGCCGTTACCCATTCCCGAGTGGAAGTGGGAACACATTGCAATGGACTTCGTCTCAGGGCTTCCTCGTTCCCAAGGAGGGAAGGATGCCATTTGGGTCATTGTGGACAGGCTGACGAAGTGTGCGCACTTCATACCCTTCAAGGTGGGGCTTTCCACCGAGAAGTTGGCGGAGCTATACATACAGTAGATAGTTTGCTTGTACGGAGTACCAGTGAGCATCGTGTCGGACCGAGACAGCAGATTCACGTCCCACTACTGGAGGAGCTTACAGGAGGAGTTGGGCAGTCGGCTCAAGTTCAGTACGACGTACCACCCGCAGACAGATGGGCAGTCCGAGAGGACGATACAGACGCTGGAGGACATGCTGAGGACTTGTATGATGGACTTTGGCGGATCATGGGATAGCCATCTACACTTGGTAGAGTTTTCATACAACAACAGCTACCAAGCCAGTATTGGTATGTCTCCTTTCGAGGTACTATATGGACGACGATGCCGTACACCACTCTTTTAGGATGATGTTGTGGACAGAGTTATGCTTGGGCCAGAGATGATCACGGATGCAGCAGAGAAGGTCAGGATAATCAGAGACAGGCTCAGAGTAGCTCAGGACAGGCAGAAACACTGGGCCGATGCTAGTCGCAGACTGATGGATTTCGCTGACGGTGATATGGTGCTAGTAAAGATATCACCTACTAGAGGGACGATCCGGTTCGGACGATGAGGTAAGTTGAGCCCCAGATACATCGAGCCGTTCGAGATACTTGGCAGGATCGGAGAGGTAGCTTACAGGGTTGCACTTCCACCCAACCAAGCAGGAGTTCACGATGTCTTTCACGTATCCCAGCTGAGGAGATATGTTTCGGACCCCAGCCATGTGCTAGATCATTCAGAATTGGAGATCGGACCGAGCCTTGCAGTTACTGAGCAGCCAATGGAGATATTGGACACGAGGGAGAAGAGGCTGAGGAACAAGGTTATACCCTTAGTACGAGTAGCTTGGAGCCGTCACTCTCCGGGTGAATCTACTTGGGAGAGGGAGTCGGATATGAGGGAGAGATATCCTTACTTGTTCGACCCAACCGTTGCGAGAAAACCACCTGTTCCCGCTCGATACCTTAGAGATTAGTTTCGATCGTAGCCTTAGTCATTTGGTGCATTTCTTGTTATGTTAGAAAATTGTAGGGTCTTCAATCCTTGTAAATTTCGAGGACGAATTTTTTTAAGGAGAGAAGACTTGTCAGCCCCTGTTTTTAAAATTTAATTTAAATTAGTGTTAATTAGTTGCTAATGACATATTTAGCTTTAAAATGATTTAATATGATTTTAGAAATTTTTCAAGAAATTTTAAATGATTTTTAAATAGTTTTTAAGTTAAAATATATTATTTTGTAATTAACTAAATTGTTTTAATATCATTTTGTAATATTTAAATTTGTTTTAATAGGAGTTTGTAATAAAATCAATTGTTTTAATAGGAGTTTGCAAATATTTATTTGCAACCTATTTGGTTTGAGGCTTTCTGTAATTTTCTAAACTACGGGGACCTAACTGCTAAACCTACCTACCCTCCCACATTCTCTCTCTCTCCTCTCACTCACCCAATCCCCGCGACCGGCCAGCTGTCGACGACCGGCCATCTGCCCCCGCTATTTACGGCCGACCCCAGACCCTAGCCGACCTCCTAACCCTATAAATAGGACCCCCAGACCAAACCCTAACTCTAGCACACCACCACGACCATCCCGACCCCCTTCGTCCCCGACGAGAGCCTAAACCCTAACCCTAACTCCGACGAGTGCGGTGCCGCCCCCCACAGCAACCATCATCGCCCACAACCGCCACCACTCGAAGCGCCACGCCGAGACGAACGCAGCGCCACCCGAGCGCCGCGTCCCCGACGCCCCTAGCCACCGTCAGCACACTCGACGACCCCCCAGTTCGCCGGACACGTGAGTAACACCCTAAAAACTGTGTCGTGCGTGTCCCAGTCTCACACATGCGACTCGCCGTGTCCTGACGAACCTAGGGGTAAGTTCGGACACGTTTAACTCGACTCATGCGTGTCCCAAACAGTCGGGACACTTGGACTCGGCCATCTCTTCGTGTCCTAAACAGTCAGGACACGAAGTTGGCTATCGGGTTTAAACCCACTAACCTAAATAACACTAACCCAAACCCTACCCCTAACACACAGCGCGGGCTGACCCCCTGGCCAAGTCGACCGAGCCCAAGAACCCGACCCCCCTCTGGGCCGAGTTCGAACCCCCCTGCTGCTCTGTTTTGTTTTCTTTTTTTTTCTTTTGTTTTATTTTATTTTATTATGTATGTGTATATATATATATTTATGTATATATGTATACATGTATATGTATATATATATATTATTATATATACTGTATTATATGTATATATATATTGTATTTGTATATATATATATATTATATTTAGTACTTTATTATATTGTATATGTGTGTATATATATATATGTATTTATGTATATATATGTATATGTATATATGTTCATGTGTATATATATTATTATACATATACTGTTATATATATGTATACAATATTTGTATATATATATATATTTTTTATATTTAGTATTTCTTATATATATATGTATATTTAATAAAAAATATATATATATATATATATGTATATTTAATATATATATATATATATTAAAAAATATATATATATATATATATATATATATATATATATATATATATATATATATATATATATATATATATATATATATATATATATATATATTGTTGTATATTTATGTATGTATTTCAATTCTACCTTGTACAAAATATTGTTATGTAAAATTTCACAAGGTTATTTATTATATATTTTGTGACTTGTATATTTTTACCACTTTAAAAATATATTATTATTATTTTAATTCCTGTATTTTTAATTGTTATGACCAATTGATGTCCAAACCTAGCATGGGTTTTTGGGCCCAATTGTGTCTAATACATTCAGAGTCTGTACAAGTCATATTGGACTTGATTCATGGCTCTGGGTCCTGTATCTGGACTTCGGTTCAATTCGAGTACATGGACAAAAATAGTAAATAATTAATTAATTATTTTCCAGAAACTGTTGCTTGCTGTTTTTGAATTTTTATATATATTTTAATTGCTGTAAAAATCAGGCAAAAATTATATTTAAATACTCTGTCAATTTAGACAATTTGTTATAATTTTTCCAGTATTTATTAAGTGCTGTTGGTATTTTATAAAAATAGGAAAAAAGAACTCATTTTCAGTATATTTATGTTTGCTGATTTTTAATAAATATTTATGAGGGTTTATAAATTCCAGAAAAATTAGTATAAATTTCTATAATTAACAAGGATCATTTTGGTTCTTTATTTTATGTAAAATAGAGCATTTTGTCTATCTCAAAAATTGTTGGATCATAGTGTACAGTTTGATTTAATTATGGAATAATTACGACTTGCAACTTTTTGTGTTATTTTGAGTTATAGTCGTATTGAACCTCACCCTACACTAGTATAAAGACCCTAGAAAGTTAGTTTGGTTATTGTGTCACCCCACATTGGTCTCTTATGCTAAAATCACCATTTGGCTAGGTGTCCAGTTAGAAAGTCGTGTTGCACCACTACTGTCTTAGTGTTTAACTTAGTATAAAAACTAAGTTCATGTGTTATTTCTATAATGACGAGTTACCAGGCATCTATAGAATTTTTATCGCTGCTTTGCTTTGCTAAAGGTAAGTACTTCTACAAACTTTACATACTGTTACATCAATGAACTGCGAATCCAACCATGTTAAATGCTGATCCTTGGAGTAGAAAGTTAAATCTTCACATGTTGTACTTTCAGTCACTACCATGCTTAGAACAGTCTTTATATATCTCTCACATGATTAGAATCTGGGTTATGGAGAAACTCTTAGTAGCGTACGTGATTATGCCCCCTTATTCGTACGTACGTACCGAGCAAGGTTGACATTTTATGTATACCTTATCGTAGGCACACCAGCTGTATTTGTACGTATGCACATCTATCGCTTGTTTTACTTGTACGGAAGTACATTTTATATACTTGTGCCACAGTACATTTTATACCTATTGACGATCACATACCTGCTACAGTTTTAAACATTACATATACATCTGTCTCTATGACATGTGTGTCCTTGCCATGATAGATTATGAGATGCCATGATTCCAGTTTATTCCTCTTATGTTCATTTCATGTTTCGTATATTAGTTTGCTAGAAACAGTACTTGCTCCCGTCCTGACAGGATAACGTTGTAGGTATTCTTACTGAGGAGGAGTTGCTCTGTGACTCATATTATGGAGTTAATGCCGAGGACCAGGCTTTGTCTTACGAGGATGTACCTGCGGGGAAACTCGTCTAGTTTTTGTAATTGCTCGGATATTTAGAGTAGTCATGTATTAGACTACGTATTTTGTAACTGGAACTGTATCCAGTTTTACATTTTGGACTTGTACTTGGACTTATTATTATGGGATGACTTTTGTGTTTGGAGCATTTATGACTTTTCTTTACTTATAGAACTGTTAGCACATTTAGTATTATCTTGTGATCTTTAGAACAGCTTACTGCGCTTATCTCAAGCGTAGGCTGGATATGACTCGGCCCGGCCCAACAACTTGGGTAGCGGATCGTGACAATTAGCACCTTACAGGGGGTAGCTTTTGAATGGTTCTGCAGTCTGCCTGACGGTTGTATTAATTCCGTTAAAGATTTGGAGAGGTTATTCCTCAACAGGTTTTATGAGAGTGGCATACATGTTAGTATGTCCACCCTCATCAAGACCAAGCAAAGGAGGACTGAGTCTGTTATTGCTTTCATCGAACGCTTCAGGCGACTAGCATTGAAGATGCCCTTCGGTATACCAGACTCAGAACTTATGGATACTTGTCGACATAGCTTCCTTCCTACAGTGAAGTTCTGTCTGGGTATACATAAGTATGATACATGGCCTGTTTCATTGAGGCCGCTGATGATGCTGAAAACGACGTCCCTAATCTAGAATTATTGGGGTTGAAGATACGCAAATCTGAAGACAAAGACAAGCACCCTCAAACTATCCCTGTCCGTGGGGTAAAGGGAAAGAAGTCTTGAAGGTCGACACTTCTAAGGGAGCTTCCAATTCTCAGGGCGCTCCTGACAAACCTAAGGAGACTTTCTCCTTTGATGATGATGATGTTATTACCATTTTTCACACATGGATGGAAGGTAATAAACTGATATTGCCTCCACCACAACGTCCTACGGAGGCAAACCAACTCAACGATCCCAAGTACTGTCTTTATCATCAGTATGTGCACCACTCTACCAAGGATTGCATCATCCTGAAGAAGAAGATACAACAGCTTATCGACAGCCAAGTGATCAAGCTCAAAGCTGAAGACAAGGTCGTATCTTCTAACATGATCTCTCTTCAATTTGGTGACTTTCCTCCTACAGAAGTCCCAGACAGCGTAGTCCCAATCCCCAAGGCAATAATGGAAGTCGTCAACCTGTCGCCAGCTCGCAACTCAATCTTGGTGCCACTTACGACTGAACGTGGTAAGATCATGTGGGTCAATCCGGACCTTGTGCAAGCAATGATGCAGGGGTGATATCTTCCAAAGTAAAGAGGGACAAGAAATACAAACTATGTCATATGGTGTCTTCTCCCATTTACGAAGTTCTATCTGGCGAGACGCGATCTGGAAAGGCTTACCTACGGACTTATGACCCCGCACAAGAAAAAGCAGTACCTTCTCAAGCTCCTGCTGCCCCTACAAGTTCAGAAGCCGGTTTATCTAAGCCCTCAACTACCGACAAAGCCAAGCAGAAGGAGACGCGATTTGACAAGTCTCTGAAGGCGCTAACTCCCGAAGGCATGGATCGGTCTTACAACTTTGACATACTGGCACAGCTGGCCAATACACCTGTCAGGTTGTCTTTGTTCGATCTATTGCGAATTTCCAAAGAAATGCGGAAGGCCTTAAGTGAGGCATTGCTACATGTCGACTCTTATCTCGCTGAAGTCAAAGTCCCCACTGAAGATCCCGTCTCCTGTCCTCACTACCATAGCACTATGGAAGTGGTGCCCAATATCACCTTTTCACAGGAGGATATGCTACTCAAAAACAATCGTCATGATAGACCTCTGTACTATACAGGGTATATCGGGGCGATTAAGGTGGATCGGATGAATATCGATCCAGGTTCCTCCCTCAGCATCATTCCTAGAAGTTTACTCCAAATTTTAGGGATCCCTCTGTACAAGCTATCTACAACTAATACAACTATCATGGCTTTCAATTCTGGGAGAAGCCACCCGCTGGGCAAGATCCGTCTCAAGTACCAGATTGGCGATCTCCGAAGAGAGGTTTCTTGCTATGTAATCGACGCCAACGTATCCTACGTCTTGTTGGGACGTTCGTGGATATACGAGAACATGATCGTTCCTTCTACACTTCACCAGTGCTTTAAGTATGTCAACGGTGATGACATCGTGAAGACGAAGTTTGCTGATGTCGATCCTTTTAAGGGCATTGAAGCCTACTATGAAGATTCGGTACTTTATCAATCTCAGCCTCCCAAAGATGACGACAATGAAGCTGACAATGAAGCTGAAGTTAATTCATTCACCAGTGACGGTCCCCTGATTATCTGAGTCAAAGGATGTACTACTCCAAAGCCTATCATAATCTGGATTAAAAAGAAGAATCCTGATAAGGTCAAACCCTTGACCATCACTCTCCACAAAATACCTCGGGTAGAACCTACTGAAGTCTGTCCTCCCAATCCTGAAGAGTTACCCTATGTGGGGAACTTGGCTAAGTCTATGGCTCCTGTTCCAGACAATTATCCCCTCAATGAGTATATTAATACTCAAAATAATGTACCTTCAGTGGACGATGTTATCCCTGAAGAAGAACATGCATATTTTCTAAGTAAAGGTTTATCTTTGAATTACTCCGAAGTCTACCAATCTGTAAACCAGTACATAGATATGATATACGCCCTAGAGCACGGCATAGAACCACATATCTACATGCCAGTCACGATGCCTCGTCTACGAAAAAAAGTCTGGCCAGAAGATATCCACTACTTCATCGTTCCAGCTAGAAAGAAGGGTAAAGAATTGATCATCTTCGGTCGAATAATTGGCGAAAGAAAGTTCGTTCTGGACTCTACTTCTCCCAATCACAACACTAAAGCTGACTATGACTTTGGAAAAATGCAACTTTACCGATATAGTTGGCAAGCCAAGAATATCATCCAGAACATGGGATATGTTATAAAAAGCGACCAGGTCTAAACTACAGTCAAGGATGACATTGCCAATACGCCATTTTGCTCCTTCCGGCAAATCCGAGAACTATTATCAATAAAATAGTGTTGGTTTGGGTTACGTAACTCCTCCAACAACTCTTGAAAGATCAGACGTCGAAGCAGATCGTTGTTCTCATTCTTCTGATTCCTACCTCTGGGATTCAGACTCCAGTATTGGAGACATGTTCAAATCAACTTTGTCCATCAACATGGTGTTAGTTGACCAAATTGTAGACGATGTCCAATCGATTGAGCTTGAATAATGGGCTCAAAAGATGGAGACTAGATGGGAGTTAAGTTTCGAACAACGTGAACCACCTACCGAAGACGAAGTCGTCCAAGTTAATTTAGGAGATGAATCATCTCTTAAACCAATCTTCATCATCAAATGTCTGTCTGACGAAGAACGACAATCTATTATACAGCTTATAAGAGAATATATTGACGTCTTTGCACGGAGCTATGAAGACATGCCAGGCTTGGACCCTAAAGTTGCTATGCACCGCCTAAATATCTCGTCCAAAGCTAAGCCGGTGAAGCAGCAACAACGACGATTCTGACCAGATATCGTGGAGGCCATCGGGAGTAAAGTCAAGAAGCTTATTTCAAGTGAGTTCATTCGCGAAGAACAACACCCTGACTGGGTCGCTAACATTGTGCCAGTTATAAAAAAGAATGGTAAAGTTTGAGTCTGTATCGATTATCGCGATTTGAACTCTGTATGCCCGAAAGATGAGTTCCCTCTACCGATCACCGACGTAATTATCGATAATAGTTGCGGCTTCGAGCGGATGTCCTTCATGGATGGGTTCTCAGGCTATGTTCTCCGACGATGAGAAATACATATCTTTTTGAACACCGTTGGGGGTATAATGCTATACGGTGATGCCCTTCGGATTAAAAAATGTAGGGGCGACATACCAGCGAGCTATTAACATAATTTTTTATGATTTTTTGCGATCATTTGCACAAAATAGTAGAATGCTACATAGATGATATCACAGTTAAAAGTCGTCTCAAGGGCAACCACCTCCAAGATTTGAGAACGGTGTTCGAACTAATGCATACACACCAACTCAAGATGAAGCCAACCAAGTATTTTCTGGGAGTCTCCAGCTGCAAGTTCCTTGGTTTTGTTATCACTTTAAAAGGGATACATGTTGACCCGAAGAAAGTGAAAGCTATCCTCGATATGCATCCCCCAAGAAATCTCAAAGGGCTATGCGGACTACAAGGAAGGCTAGCCTACATCAGACGATTCATTTCAAACCTTTCTAGAAGGTGTCAACCGTTTACTCAGCTCATGAAGAAAGGAGTATCTTTCATCTGGACTGAACAATGTCAACGCGTATTTTATGATATCAAGAAGTATCTCACAAGCCTCTAGTATTGGTAGCTCCAATAATGGGGAAGCCCTTCTTACTATATGTCCGTGCTATGGACCATTTCCTTGGTGCCCTATTAGCTCAAAAGAATGAAGGCGGCCATGACCAGGCAATCTACTACCTTAACCGTATAATGGTGGGTACCGAGCACAGATATACACCTGTGGAAAAGGAATATCTCGTACTGGTATTTGCTATCCAGAAGACACGCCACTATGTGTCTGAGCAGACTATCCACATCGTATCTAAAGTCAATCCTCTCAGAATAATCATGACTAAACCGGGTTCTCTTAATTCCTGTTTAGCTACATGGGCAATGTTGTTGACTCCATACGATATGTTGTTCGTCCCTCAAAAGACAGTAAAAGGCCAAGCGTTAGTTGATTTTCTAGCAGCTCATCCGGTGCCAGAATCTTCCAAACTCTATGATAAAATCTCCAATGAAGTAGTAGAGTCTAACACCGCAACTGAGGAGATCCCCATTTGGCGAATGTTCATTGACGGTGCATTAAGAACAGGACCTGAAGGAAATATTATGGCCGGAGTAGGCATCATGCTTGTGTCACCCGGCCAACTGGTTATACACCGTGCATATCCTTTCGTGGAACCCTGTACTAATAACGTGGCCGAATATAATTTCCTACTGATCGGCCTTGAATTGGCAAAACAACTGGGAGTTGACTATCTAGAAGCTTACGGCGATTCTAAGCTAATAGTTAGTCAGGTCCGAGGGGATTATGAAGTTCGTCACGAAGACCTCATCCCATATCACAAAACAATAATTGAATTGGCTTCTACTTTAGCCGGTCTTGTTGCTTCCTTGATCGTCCCTACCAATACTCAGCATTCGATCACAGTGTCTGGTCGAGAATAATTCTGTGTGAAAGATGCCTTGCATATTCATTACAGTTATGTAACAGAAACAAACGTCAACGTTAAAGACTGGAGATTTCCTTTTATAGACTATGCCATCTACGGAATCCTCCCTGAGGACCCAAAGGAAGCAGTTCTGTCCAAAGGCGATCCTTCAGATTTTACTATGATACAGCTACCAAAATGCTGTACCGACGCTCTTACGATGAGCTACTGTTACGATATTTATCAGACACAAAAGACAAACATGCACTCCGTGAGGCTCACGACGGAGTTTGTGGCGTACATCAACCAGGCCCCAAATTACAAGATCGCCTCAGACGAATGGGTTATTATTGGCCCACGATGATAGCAGATGCTGTTGAATATGCAAAGAAGTGTAGGGCTTTTCAGTTCCATGCCGACTTCATTCATCAACCTTCGGAGTTTCTACACCCGATGGCAGCATCTTGGCCCTTTAAAGCCTGGGGTATGGTCGTCATAGGCCCAATCAACCTGCCATCTTCCAGAGGACTTTGGTTTATCCTAACTATAATCGATTACTTCTCCAAATGGGCGGAAGCTATACTGCTCACCGAAGTGAAGACTGTTGGCCCATTGGTCATGGTCAAACCTGATTTTAATAATTAATCAAACTCTGTCTCGATATACGGAATAACTCAGATATTTACTCAAAACATTTTGGACACTTGGATACTGATCAAGGTTGGATATCTACTCAGTTCAAGATCGAAACTATGTTTGCCACTCGAGACTGTATTTCTTTATGCAATATAATTTTTATTTTTATTAAGTCTAGGAATATATTGTACACAAGGTCGTACTGGCAAATAGGCTATCCAAAATCGTTTTTAAAAATGACCTTTGTTTTTAAAAAATATCTCTTATATACAAAAGCTTCTGAAGGATTTCAAAAATCCCAAAAATATTTTCTTAAAATATTCCTGACCATAAACCCTGACAAAACTCGGCCAGAGTTCGGCCATAGTAAAAGTTATATGAACATTAGATTTTTAAACTTGGTCTTCCTTCAGTTGCGGATTGTTACAAAGAGTTCTGTCCGAATTCTGCTAGAGTTCTACCTTTGGAAAAACTATAAATAGAGAGGAATTCTGATCATTTAAAATCACACATTCACTTTCATCTCTTCTCTTCTAAAGCTTACGTTTCTTCCAAAGAGCTTTCTAAAAAGCTTTTATTTTTAAATCCCAAGCCAGTTACAATTCTCTAGTCAATTTACCGGTACGGTACGGTCTAGAAGATTTCAGAGAAATTGTAATTAGAGGCTTGATTGAAGAAAGACTCTTCAAAACTGAAGTTGGTCGAGTTCTTCGTATCAAAGCTCGCATATGTAGAAGTTGCAAGGACATCGTATGAAAACTTACGGGATTTTAAAATAGTGGATCAACTAGAAGCTGGAGTTCTTCCGACTGGACTAGTCCTCACAAGAGGAAAACCAGTATAAATCGATGTGTTTATGTTTGCCTTCTGATCTCTCTTCTTTACAGTTATTACTTTGTGATTATTGATATTATTTCTGTGATCTAACTGCTAACAAGTTTTTAATTAGCAATATTTCGCTGCCTACTCTATTCACCCCCCTCTAGAGTATTCTTCTTTACGACTTCGTTCCTACAATTGGTATCAAAGCGGATTATACAGATAAAGCAAGGTAAAACGGCAGTTATATTTAATTGTTATATAGATCATAGCATTACACATGGCAACTGTGATATTCACAAGTGAATGCCAAGCCACAAACAGTCCTCCACTATTTGACGGCACAAACTACACTTATTGGAAAACACGGATGAGTTTCTTCATAAAATCTCTTGATTTTGACTTATGGTCTATATTTATTGACGGCTACAAAAAGTCTCCTCGTATTACTGTTGAGGGAGTTTTGGTTCATAAACCCTATAATAAATGTACTAAGGATGAAAAGAAAAAGGCCAGTCTTGACGCACGTGCTATTAACGCTTTTTTTGTGCTTTAGATAAAACTGAATTTAACAGGGTGTCGACTTGCACAACATCAAATGAAGTGTAGAAACTTCTCGAAGTAACCCATCAAGGAGTCAAAGATCAGCAGACTTACTCAAGAGTATGAGGCATTCAAGATAAAGTCAAATGAATCCGTCACTCAGATGTTTACGAGATTCCTGGATATTGTAAATCCTTTGTCTTTATTTGGCAAGAAATACAGTAACCATGAGAAGATTCACAAACTTCTACGAGCTGTCACAAAGAACTGGATTCCAAAGGCTATAATAATCATTGAAGAAAATGACCTCTCAACAATGTCTTTGGAAACACTCATGGCTAAGCTACTCACTCATGAGTTGGAACTTTAAGACTTTGAAGATGCTACACCAAAGGAGAAGTCAGAGAAGTCGATCACTTTCAAGGCTCAACATAGACGAATTGTCGAAGATGATTCTGACAACAGCGACTCTGACTCTGAAGATCAAGCACTTCTAGTAAGAAAATTCAAGAAGTTTATGAGATTCAATAGAAGAACAAAAGACATCAACAGCAACAACAACGAGAAAGATCCTATTTGCTACGGATGTAAGAAGAAAGGACATATGAAGAAAGATTGTCCAACAGCATCATTATCAACAAGAAAAAGTAGCAAATATGACAAAGGCTACCTAAAGAGATCTACATCAAGGAAGTATGCCAATACAAGCATATAGCATGAGAGCAAAGCCAGCGACTCAAAAGACGAACAATCAGATGACGCTGCAAATGTATGCTTGATGGCTTACGATCAGGTAACCACTAATCCTCTGTTTGATCCTTATGATGATTTCACCTTTAAGCAATTAGGAGAGGCTTTCAGTGACCTGTTAAATTACTACAGGAAACTGTGTAGTAAATATAAAACCTCTAAGAAGGTACTTAAAGAGTACAAAGGTGAGATAGAAAGACTTACCGACCAACTAGCTGATGTTAGAAATAATGATTCTTCTTTTGAGTCTGGTGAGCTTTCCTCTATTAAGTTGTTGTTACACGAGACTATCAAGTTATCCGAAGAAAAAGACCAAACTATCATCCAGCTAAAGGAAGACCTATCTAAGGAGAGAAAGAATCTCCAGTGTGCACAAGTCAGAATGGAAACACTTACATCTGACTATACTAGATTATATGACACCTCCAAAAAGATGGAAATTAGTTTAGGAAAATGGCCTGAAGTTGTTGCTTCCTATTATAATACGTGTCAATTACCGAATCATCGGAATACAACCAAACCAAACACTGTCAGACCAAACCATACCAAACCACTGCCCAAGAAGACTAATAGGCATACATTTTTTTATACTATAAAACCAAAACCTACCAATCATGCACCTCACACTACTTTCAACACTCAACATGCAAAATACCATTATTGTAGCCTCATTTGTCATATATCCTCTACATGTAGAATCAAAAAGTTAGTAGATCTAAATGTTTATGCATGGATACCAAAAACTAACATGTCAGGACCTATAAGAAATGAGTACCAAGAGTTTCATCTGCAAACTATTTTATAGGTGGAACGCCCTTCACATGCTAGAAGCAAATGGATCTTCGACAGTGGTTGCTCACGGCACATGACCGGTGATGCATCATTATTCGCAACACTATCGAAGAAGAATAAAGAAGGATATGTCTCCTTTGGTAATAATTTAAGAGGGTACATAATCGGTATCGGTGAGTTTGGTAAGGCTCTCTATCATGTGATTGAAGATGTCTGTCTAGTTACCGAGTTAAAACATAATCTGCTCGGCATAAGCCATTTAGCTGATCATGGTTATGGCATTAACTTCGTCAAAGACAAATGTACTATAGTTGATAGCTCACCTGGTAGTACTATCTTTGAAGGTATCAGGAAAGACAACATATATGTTTTCTAACTGTTAGAAGATGCTGACAAAGCAGGTAGATGCTTGATGGCCAAGAGCATTAAGAGTCAACTATGGCATATGAGACTCGGTCATGCAAACATGGACACAATTTCATAACTATCCATAAAGAAGTTGGTACGCGGCTTACCGGACATATCTTTCAAGAAGGATACGATATGTAGCGAATGTGAAAGAACAAAGCTACCCGATCCGCTTTTAAGTCCAAGAACGCTGTAAGTACCACTAGACCTCTATAATTGTTGCATATGGACTTATTTGGATCTAGTAGAATTGCTAGTCTAGGTGGTAAGTTATATGCATTTGTCATTGTAGATGATTTCTCTAGATATACATGGGTATATTTTTTTGCACGCAAGAACGATGCTTTGTCAGAATTCGTCACCTTTTGTAAGAAAGTACAGAATGAAAAAGGTTTCATGATTACTCGCATTCGTAGTGATCATGGCATTGAATTTGAGAATGCAGAGTTCAAGCAATTCTGTGACACACACGATTATTTGTATGAGTTTTCCTGCCATAGGACTCCATAACAAAATGGAGTTGTGGAACGTAAGAACAGGACTCTATCTGAAATGACTAGAGTAATGTTGAACCGGTTTAGTCTATCTAGATACTTTTGGGCTGAAATTGTCAATACAGCGTGCTATATTCTCAATAGGATTCTAATTCGACCTATATCGAAGAAGACTCCCTATGAGTTATGGTTTCATAGAACACCCACTGTTTCATATTTCAAGATATTTGGTTATAAATGCTTTATTCTTAATACTAAAGACAATCTGAGTAAATTTGATAAAAAGGCCGATGAAGGTATCTTTTTAGGTTATGCGGCAAAGAGCAAAGGGTACAGAGTCTTCAACAAGAGAACCATGATCATCGAAGAATCAATTAATGTCAAGTTTGAGGAACTAAATCAATATTTAGACGATGACGATAATGAAGACGTGAGTATACCAAGTACAGCTACTGCAAAACCTTCCTACAAAGATGCATAACCTTCACACCAAGCACCAGTTGAGTCTTAAAGCAAAGAAGTCGGAACCAGCAATCCTGAGGATATACCAAAAGAGATGAGATTCTTGGCAAATCATCCAAAGGACTTGGTAATTGGTGAGATTACTTAGGGTGTAAGTACTCGTTCTTTCTTCTCTTAAAAATATAGCTTCTTGTGTTGCTTTTGTTTCACAGCTTGACCCCAAAAATATTAAAGAAGCATGTAGTGATAATTTTTGGTTAGATGCTATGCAAGAGGAATTTAACCAATTCGAACGGAATCAAGTTTGGGAACTTGTTCCCAAGCCCATTGAGCATCCGGTCATTGGCACCCATTGGGTATTTTGAAATAAACTGAACGATAATGGTTTAGTGACTCGTAATAAGGCTCGACTCATAGCTCAAGGATACAATCAAGAAGAAGGTATTGACTACGATGAGGCTTATGTCCCAGTTGCGAGATTAGAATCCATTCGCAAGTTATGTGCATTTGTATATTTTTATAATTTTAAGTCATTTCAAATGGATGTTAAAAGAGCATTTTTGAATGGTTTTATAAAAGAAGAAGTTTATGTAGCTCAACCTCCAGGTTTTACTGATTTCAACAATCTTGATTATGTTTTCAAGTTGAAGAAAGCCTTATACGGTTTGAAACAAGCCCCTCGTGCTTGGTACGATCGTCTAAGCTCTTTTCTACTTGACAACGGTTTTTCAAAGGGAAAGGTTGACACTACACTGTTTATAAAATCTTTGAATAACAATCTTCTTTTGATTCAAATCTATGTAGATGATATTATTTTTAGATCCACTGATGAATCTCTTTGTAAAGAATTTTCAAAGTGTATGTAGAATGAGTTTCAGATGAGCATAATGGGAGAGCTAAAATTCTTTCTCGGACTATAAATCGAACAAACCAACAATAGGACGTTTATAAATCAAGCAAAGTACACAAAATATTTATTAAAGAAGTTCAACCTGGAAGTAGTCAAACCACTTAGCACTCCAATGGTGACTTCAACCAAGCTTGATATTGATGAACAAGGCAAACCCGTCGACATACGTAAGTATCGAGGTATGATCGGTAGCTTACTGTACTTAACTACTAGTCGACCAGACATTATGTTTAGTGTTTGCTTGTGTGCACGTTTTCAAGCCAATCCTAAGGAATCATATTTGTGTGCAGTTAAGCGTATCTTTAGATAACTTAAAGGCACTTCTTCTGTCGGCTTATGGTATCCTAAAACCACGTCATTTGACCTAACCGGTTATTCTGATGCTGATTTTGTCAAATACAAAGTAGATAAAAAAGTACCAGCGGTACATGTCATTTCCTAGGAAAAGCCCTATTCTCATGGTTTAGCAAGAAGCAAAATTATGTCGCATTATCAACAACTAAGGCTAAGTATATCGCCGCAGGACGTTGTTGTGCACAAATTTTGTGGATGAAGCAAACTTTAGAAGACTTTGGATTACATTTCACACACATATCCATTTTATGTGATAACACTAGTTCTATTAATTTGACTAAGAATCTAGTATGTCACTCTCGTACTAAGCATATCAAGATTTGACATTATTTTTTTAGAGATCATCAACAAAATGGAGATATAGACCTTGTATACATAGACACACAGAATCAATTGGCTGACATTTTCATAAAATCTCTAGCGGAAGATCGTTTCAATTATTTACGTCGAGAATTAGAAATTTTAGATGTCAATAATATTAATTAATTTTGTTTTATTAATTAATTTATTCAATACTCAATAACTGTTTTCGAAACAAGCCTACAAAGAGTCTGTCTGTCACCACGACTATGGTCGAAGCGAAGCAGTACTTAATTATTCTTCGGTAAACTCTCGTTAGCTGGAACAGTACTCCTACAGCTAATCTGAAACAGATGCTGAGTAAAGAAATTAATTTATAAAATAATATTAATTATATTATTTGAAATTTAAAATTACTAAACTTTGAATTAAATATTTGAAATGAGTTGATGAAAAGGATATGGCCCATAAATTTTTTTTTAAAAACCCAGGAGAACCTTAGGAGAATTCGGCCCGAGTTCGGTCCAAATTCGGCCAGAGTTCTGTTGGTGTTGTAAGTTTTTAAGTCAGAACCCGAGGCATTCTCCTCTTCATCTCTTCCAAACTATTTTATCACAGCAGCCGCAGCAGCAGCCGAAGAACCACCAAACCTTAGCGTTTCTCCACTCCTTTTCTTCCAATCTACGTGGAGAGATCCATCGAAAATTTGGATTCGTGCGAAGAATCGCGTTCTCTACAACATACTTGATTTTCGGAAGGTATAAATCCTTATCTCCTCCACTTTCAAATTCTTAGGGTTGCCAAGTTTTGGAAAAGAATGCCTAAGGGATTCAATCCTTTCAAGAGAAAGAAGACCAATGCCAGTGAAGAGGCATCGTCTTCCGATCTGTCACTCCCCGTTCCCAGAATACGTATTTTTATACATGTACAACTCATGTATATTTATTTAGTATTTATCATGTATTTATTTAATATTTATCATGTATTATCTTGTATTTAAATTCCTTTAAATTTTATGTTAATCAATTAATCTGCTCTTTAAATTTTCATGTTAATTTATTTCCTGCAATTTGTTTCTACATTTTAATTCCTGCATTTTATTCCCTGCTTTAGTCTTATTGGGTTCTCGGGTTCATGGTGGACAACCCGGCCCAACTCCCACCTACCACTACCTTTTTATTTAAAGCCACCCTCTCCATTCTTTCTCCTCATTACTCATTCTCACCATTACTCCTTTTCTTCTTCTTCTTTATTACTCTCTCCACCTACCAAATCGTAGGCAAGTACAACTTGCTCCACATGAGAACCCATGTTTTTATGGCTCATTTATCTTCCTCTCGTGATCCTAAGAGAGTTTAGAACTTGGCATTTTTCATTTCGAAGTCTTAATTTTTGTAGATCTAGAAATTAGTATTTTTGGATTTTTGGTGGTCTTGATCTATCAAACTTCTTTGTTTGCAAGTTCTGATGGTTCCATGTTGTAGAGAATTTTATTCTACCCAATTTTGACCTTTAGAAAGTTGGATTTGGACTTGTTTTGATCAAGTTATGGACTTTTGAGGCTTTGGGGTGCAACCATAGAGTTCTTGCTGTTTGGAGAAGACAGTGAGTAGTGTACTCTAGCTTTTTAGCTTACGTCACAGAGCTGTGTGCGCTCTTTAGCGCAGCGCAGTATGGAGTCCATACGCTGCCTTTTTAGGAAGCGTGTGTCTCGCACACGCTACCTTTTGGAAGCGTATGTCGTATGGAGTTCATACGCTGCCTTTTGGGAGCGTATGACTTGTATACGCTGACTTGGATGGTCAGGGGTCGTATGGAGTTCATACGCTACCTTTTGGGAGCGTATGACTTGCATACGCTGGCTTGGATGGTCAGGGGTCGTATGGAGTTCATACGCTGCCTTTTGGGAGCGTATGACTTGCATACGCTGACTTGGATGGTCAGGGGTCGTATGGAGTTCATACGCTGCCTTTTGGGAGCGTATGACTTGCATACGCTGACTTGGATGGTCAGGGGTCGTATGGAGTTCATACACTGTCTTTTGGGAGCGTATGACTTGCATACGCTGACTTGGATGGTCAGGAGTCGTATGGAGTTCATACGCTGACTTGGATGGTCAGGAGTCGTATGGAGTTCATACGCTGCCTTTTGGGAGCGTATGACTTGCATACGCTGACTTGGATGGTCAGGAGTCATATGGAGTTCATACGCTGCCTTTGGGAGCGTATGACTTGCATATCTTGACCTGAGCGTAGCCTGACCTAAGCATATGGCCTTTGGCTGACTTGGTCTTTTGACATAAAACTTGATATAATCATGATATGTTAATATTTCTGTTAAATATGGATTGTTACGTGGGATGTACCATGTGTCGTGAATTGAGTATAGATACCCCGATTGACTGGAATTAAATCCTGAGAGTTGCAGACTCGACCCTACTGAATATTAGTTGACTTTCATGCCTTGTCACCATTGATAATGATGGTTATCTTGACTAAATTAATCATGTGTTCCTAGTTGGAACTAAGAGACTGGCTAGTCGTCTTATTAAAATAAATGAATGAGACACGTTCATGTTATGAACTATTGTAATCGACTGGCTGATCTCAAATATTGGCATACAGGCACATGCAGGCTTCAATCTAATTATTTATTTATTTTCTACAAAAGAAGCATGTGTACTTTATGGTCAAGGCATGATTACTCCGTGGTTAGATTTGATTGTTGCATTACGCTATGTAAGACCTGCAACCTAACCGCACTGGTATCGTTGTAGAGTTGTGCATATCGTATCCTGTACGAAAGTACTCATTTGAATGACCATGATCAACGGCATGGGATTTCACTCAACGTACGGACTATTAAGTTAAATAAAATAATGATTGCATGAAGAGAATAGATTTCCGAGTTCTTACATGGCAGCCCCCTTGGGACGAGTAGTATCCGACGGGCCGGCTGGTTCCCACAGATACTGTAAACCTGCCACACGGGCATGGAGCAGTATCTGGTTATATTATTTATTTTATATTATATATTGATGACGGGCGTCCTGCTGGGACTCGTCTAATTCATGCATGGCGTACATGATTCACTGGATAGACTAGCCTTGCTTGCACATAGTAAGAACTGAGGAATCCCTAATTGCATTATTCCAGGATAACTTGGGACTCAAAATAGCAAGCCGTAGGATTTGATTGGCCGTTCAAGATAATTTATTTGTGCACTGTACCTACTCTGTTACCTAACTGGGATGATCAGAATGTCAGGACATGACGGGCCAACTTCTGTCCTTGTTTGGTTGGGAGGTTGGTTCGAAGTGTCGTGATGTGATGTGAATCCTAGTGGAAAGCAGAGATCTATTATTATATTCTCTTACTTACTGGTTTTAGTTCTCATGTCGTGCTTCCTTGTGGTACTTGCTATTAGAGGTCTAACCTCTCTGGTTTTGCATGGCCAAATTTAGAGCCGGTCCCCGAGGATCCAGCTTACTTCTACCTCCAGGATGGTCAACACTAGAGGGATGATCGCAGGAGGACTCGAGTGGGTTCCTTACTTCACCACTCGTTTTGTCACTTACTTTATACTTAGCCGTTTGGCACCGACATGTTAGTCGGATTGTCTTGTACTTACTTTTACATAATTGTAATTAAAGTCAGACTGCAACTGATAACAATTGTGTATACTTTTGCTACATCAATCTGGCTATGTTTTGTAAAGCCAGATATCAAGAACATTTTGACAGAGCGTTTGGGACGCCTTACTGCTTTATCTTACATGTTCTCTATTACTGTTTCTTGTTCGAATGATTGAGACAATAGATGTGTAATGACCATAGTAAGACTTTTATGTAGTATACACCCCCTCGTCGGGTTAGACAGCATTGATCGTATTATACGGTATTCATCTACCCGTAATACGTAGCTGGCTGAGTCATCCCCCCGCTCTCCAGTATTCTGGTTCTGGGGCGTGACACGATCTGAACATAGATTCACTCTTTTCTCCAGTCTAATCATGTGACAGCGTGTCGGATGAGTTTTATTTCAAAACTCATGACCAAGCTTTGCTTTGGTATGCCGACTTTGCTATGCGTACAATATGCACAGGCGCTCCGACTAAATAGACTGTATTTTTAGATCAGGTACGTTGTTTGAGGCATTAGGGTTACACCGTCTCTTTACCCAACAATTCCCTATAGCTACTAATGCCCTTAGACTATTCTATTGTAACTTCGTGTTAGATACTTTTACCGCAAGGACTCGTGTTGGTGGGATTGATATCGAGTTCGATGATGTATTGCTAGCGAAAATCCTTGGTATTCCAAACGAAGGTGCCCCGCTCGATGACATCACCGACTTCGACTTTTCCGAGGGCACGACTCTTGTTAGTTTCAAGAATGAGCTTTCTGCGCCAGCACGTGCTCATCCTGGAATGTTTAAGGCCAATAACTTGAACTTGTTTAACTACGAGTTACATCGCATCATCTATTCCACTATTCTTCCGAAATCTACTTCAAAAGATGATGTCACTGTACTAGAACTCTCTGCCCTCTTTCACATTCTTAAGGTGATTCCTTTTTCTGCCCCTAAGACTATCATCCAGATGATGGAAAGATGTCGCGGAAGAGAACGCAATCTCTCTTATGCGATGCTTATCCCTCGCATCTTTCAGCATTTTGATATCGGCTTATCCACTTGCGCTCTGGACCCTGAGCCCAAATTTCTCAAGCTTTTTCGTCGTAGCATTGCCACTGCTCCTCCACCTCCTGTACCTGCTCCTACTGCACCTGCTCCTCCTCAGACCTACCCTATGACTTTTGAGGGTATCTATCAGCACCTCTCAAATTTGCAGACTTTTTTTGTTGATACATCCAGGGAATATGAGTTCCGTGATGTGACTCGGTTCCAGGCTATTGCCAACTCGTTTGTCGATCTCCGATTTGCTCTGATGGCTCATTCTGCTAGCTCTCTTCCTAGAGACCCTACCGTATCTGGTTATCGTATTGAGGATGAGGCGGTCCATTCTCTATTCCAGCCAGGGAACGCTTATGATTGGTATCGTAGTTTTGGTGCTACTCCACACACCACTGGAGCTGGCACTTCTGGAGCTGGTCCATCCGGACGTGGTGGGCATGCTGGCACTGCAGATGATGATGATGATGATGATATGTGATTTGTCGTACTATCGAGACTGATTTTATTGTCTTTGTTACTTGAAAATGCTCCGACATTCCAAGCTAGTATTAGTACTCTTATTTGGTTGTAATTTTTTGTGTTACTTTTGTCTGATGAACATGTTATATGTTTTCTTCAGCATATTTTATTCAGTTTAGCATTTTTCTCATAGCTTGTGATAAAAAAATTTTATATCTATATTTTGTGTTTCTTCACTGATTGTTACTTATGCATATATTGCGGGGGCGCTTTCTCTTTTACAATTATTTTGCTAGGTGACAACGGAGGAGAAATAAGATCTAACATCTTCGATCTGTAAATATACAGGATATGAACATTCTACAGGAATAATTTTTTTGGTACATTATATCTGTAAAATTTCTTTTGATAAAGACCAAAGATGTTATATCGGTCAAGGTTTATCAATTATCAAAAGGGGGGAGATTATTGGCCCATTGGTCATGGTCAAACTTGATTTTAATAATTGATCAAACTCTGTCTCGATATACGGAACAACTCATATGTTTACTCAAGACGTTTTGGACACTTGGACACTGATCAAGATTGGATATCTACTCAGTTCAAGACCGAAGCTATGTTTGCCACTCGAGACTGTATTTCTTTATACAATGTAATTTTTATTTTTATTGAGTCTAGGAATACATTGTATACCAATTCGTACTAGTAAATAGGCTATCCAAAATCGTTTTGAAAAATGACCTTTATTTTGAAAAACATCTCTTATTTACAAAAGCTTCTGAAGGATTTCAAAATGCCCAAAAATATCTTCTTAAAATATTCCTGACCAAACCCTGACAGAACTCGGCTAGAGTTCGGCCATAGTTCGGCCATAGTGAACATTATGTGAACGTTGGATTTTTGAACTTGGTCTCCCTTCAGTTGCAGATTGTTACATAGAGTTCTGTCTGAATTCTGCCCGAATTCTGCCAGAGTTCTGCCTTTGGAAAAACTATAAATAGAGAGAAATTCTGATCATTTAAAATCACTCATTCACTTTCATCTCTTCTCTTCTAAAGCTTACGTTTCTTCCAAAGAGTTTTGTAAAAAGCTTTCACTTTTAAATCCCAAGCCAGTTACAATTCTCTGGTCAATTTGTCGGTACGGTGCGGTATAGAAGATTTCAGAGAAATTGTAATTAGAGGCTTGATTGAAGAAAGACTCTTCAAAACTAAAGTTGGTCGAGTTCTTCGTATCAAAGCTCGCGTCTATAGAAGTTGCAAGGACTTCGTATAAAAACTTGCGGGATTTTCCAATAGTGGATTCAACTGGAAGCTAGAGTTCTTCCGACTGGCAAGTCCTCACAAGAGGAAAACCAGTATAAATTATTGTGTTTGTATTTTCCTTCTGATCTCTCTTCTTTACAGTTATTACTTTGTGATTATTGATATTATTTCTGTGATCTAACTGCTAGCAAGTTTTTAATTAGCAATATTCTGCTGCCTACTCTATTCACCTCCTCTAGAGTATTCTGCTTTACGACTTCGTTCCTACAAAGTCCTCGAACGTGATTAGTTTCATCAAACATCACGTTATCTATCGCTTCGGCCTACCTCGCAGGATCATCCATGATAATGGTCCACAATTTGCGAGCCATGCATTCTATCGATTCTGCGATAAGAATCGAATCCAGAATTTAACCTCTACTGCCTACAATCCAGCGGCTAATGGGTTAGCAGAAGCCTTCAATAAGACCATCATTAAACTTCTCAAGAAGTTCGTGTCTTCAAACAAGCACGATTGGAATGAGAAGCTCGACGAATGTCTCTAGGCCTATCGTACAACAGTCCGAACTCCAACCGACAGTACGCCAGTCTCTCTGATTTATGGGAGCGAAGCAGTTCTTTCCCTAGAAATCCAGATTCCCTCACTTTGAGTAGCCTTAGCCAGTGAGTTGACTGCCGAAGAAAGTTACCGTCTGCGACTACAAGAACTCGAAGCGCTAGACAAAAAACGCTTATTAGCTCAGCAGCGTATTGAGCTATACCAAGCACGCCTTTCCAGAGCCTTTAATAAAAAGGTGAAGGAAAAAATCTTCCAAGTTGGTGATTTGGTCTTAGCAGTGAGAAGACCAATGGTCATGATACACAAGACAAAAGGAAAATTCCAGCCTAAATGGGAAGGTCCTTTCGTTATAGAAACAATGTATTCTAACGGTGTGTATCGACTAACCAAACCTGATGGTTACTTGCTCATGATGCCGATCAACGGCAAGTTCCTGAAGAAATATTATGTGTAACCTTCATGAACAGCATTCACATATACCCTGTTTTAGTCATATAAATATACAGTGCAATGTTTATATGATTCAAAAAAAATCATTTAACTATTATCCGTATTTCAAGAGTCTTGAATACGCCATTGATAATAGGTCCTCTAAAAACATTCCCCAGTGGAATTATTTTCGTTTTGGGCTCTGCCCAAACTCGATCTGACGAAAACAAGTCACGTCCAAATTACCTCTGAACTGTTTTCCAATAATTATTTCCCCAGCGGGATGATTAAGAAACGTTTTGCCACGTCCATATAACCTCTGAGCAAAGTATTCATCACAGATAATCACGTCCATATTACCTCTCAATTATCCAGTCCTACCTAATGTTATATATCTTTCCACGTCCATATTACCTCTGGTCAGATATAGAACATCCTCTGCTATTACGTCCATATTACCTCTATTAGCAGCTTCTTTTCAACTTATTATCTATATTCAAAGAACCTTGAATATAAAACGGATAATAAGTCCACATCAAATTCTCCAGCAGAATACCCACCAGAAATATCCTTATTATGTCCACATTACCTCTAGTTCTGATATTTTACAAACTTCTTTCATGAATTTTTAAAGCCAAAAAGATTCTTTATTAAAAACGTCTATCAAAAGTCAGAGAAAAGAAAAAGATACAGGAGTCTTGAGAGCTAATTGAGCCTATTAGAAGAGAAAATCAAAGGGATACACAATCGATTGATACTATCCCTTAGAGCCGTAATTTCGGCTTCGGACTTCGCGGTAGCATGGCGGCGCGCCTCTCCTTGACGAGCAGCCTCATCCTGGAAGGGGATCAGATTAACGTGCTCTCCCTCCAACTTTACCAGCTATTATTTTAAGTAGTCAGAAGTTGTGGCGATCATGGCAACCTGAAGCAAATAGTCCTCCTGTTCAGACGTCATTATCCTCAAGCTGGCCTCCAGTTGAACAATCTCACTTTGGATCCGCACAATGTGATTATATTTCTCAATAATCTGTGCAGCCCGCTTATTCTTCGAAGCAGCACGTGTAGCTTCCCTTCCCGGAAATATTTTTTTAAATATTTATTTGTGCATTTTTAATTGTTTGAATATTTGTACAAAATTGGTATTTTTATTATTAAATATTGTTTTACAATATTCGTATAATTTTCTAGGCTCGGATAAAGGTGAGTAGTATGGATTCACCAGACACCAATTAATTATTTTATTATATTATTTTGTGATGAATAACTAGATATATTTATTAATATTAGATATTGTTATTAATTGGTTGTTCATGTATTCCTAGAATATATGTATATATATATTGAATTATATGTATACATGTATATAGGTATAACACTATCCTAGAAGAATATTGCTACGATTATATTTAGAATTTTTCTGAATACCTATTTACGGATATAAAGGTATATTATTTGTTATCATAAATGTGTGTACGTATATGTATATATGAATATATATATATATATATATATATATATATATATATATATATATATATATATATATATATATATATATATATATATATATATATATATATATATTTTTTGAATATATATATATATATATATATATATATATATATATATATATATATATATCTATATATATATATATTGTGTATCTGTGTACGTGAATACATATATATATATACCTATATATTATATGTGTATATGTAAGTATATATAAATAGATATTATATATATGAGTACGTGTATTTATATATGAAATATGGATGTATAGGGGTGTATATATATATATATATATATATATATATATATATATATATATATATATATATATATATATATATATAAAAAAAAAAATATATATATATATATATATATATATATATATAAAAAAAAAAATATATATATATATATATATATATATATATATATATACGTATATTGGTATATATATATATATATACGGAAATATGTATAAAAATATACACTAATAAAAGGAAACCTGCACCCGAGCCCACAACAATAAAGCAGGCCGACCCTTTGTTTAACGCAGCAGTGAACTATATATCCGTATATATATAGATACAACAGGGGGAGCAGAAGGAAAAGCCATCAACCCTAAACAAACCAGCCGCCACCTATTCTTCTTCTCCTTCCTCTTTCTAAGTTGTTCCCGACTTCCTCTTAAAGGAGAGAACAACAATTGCATCGAGCACATTCCATGGCACAGCGCCATGCAGCCGACGCGGCCACCCTGGTACCGCCTCCGGAAGGCGCTCCGGCCAAGCGCGGCAACAGCGCCATGCAGCAGGCGTGGCCATACCTCGAATCCACCACACAGGCCTCCGGTTCTGCGCGTTCGTGTCGGGCTGCTAGCCCAGCCGCGTCTGGCCAACGAGCGACCGTCTCGTCGAGCAACCTTTCTTCCACAAGCGGCCGACTCGCTGAGCATGCCAGCGTCGACCTCCTGCACTGAGCGACGATCCATTACTGTCTTCCCAGTCGGCCAATCCAATCTCCGATCCGACACCGGCAAACCGAGCATCACCAAAGTCGATAAACGCCCCACCGCGAACGCGCGAGCGATGCTCCCCTTCTTCTGGATACTCGACGTAAGCTCTTCATCCCCTTCTTCTTTTCGTTCTCTGTTATAGCTTCTAAATATGTACCACACCCCTTACAGTATAGGGTCCTCCCTAGTACAATGGTGTTATAATAGGAGAAGAGCTCCTATTTACGTGGGTTGGATAAGTTGGAGTAAAGAATTGGGAAGACATACAAATAAAGCATTTTAAAGAATAAAGCAATGGGAGCTCCTATTCACGTGTTTTCTTTATTGCATGGGAGCTTTAGCATACAAATAAAGCAATGTTTTCTTTATATGTCACTTTCTTCTATTTTAAAGAATTTTGGTACAGCCCCTCCCTTCTCTTTATCTAATATAATTGATCCTTATTGATTAGTATATAAGTTATAATATTAGAGTTAATGTATTTTTATATAAATGTATTAATAGGGTTAACTAATGGATAGATTGATAAATTTAGTGTGATAATATATATTGATAGAATATAGTAACTATGATAGGAATAATAATAATAAATTAATAATACATACGAATGGATGGTGAAAGCTTCCTGTAGCTAGCCTTTAATGTGCACTTTGCATATAAGACCTTAGGAAATTATCTTTTTTGTGTATAAGAAAGAGAATCTTTTCTATTTAGATATATTTAGCTTTTTAGTTGCACATATTTCAGTAAAACTTTAACTACTTCGTGCACGCTCGTCAGATCGAGACAAAACTTGCGCCAACAGGACCGTATCGATTTTCTGGTCCTGTATGCCAAGTTTGGTCCAATTCTGAGACAGTTGAATCCGACGTCGTTTTGCGGGCCCCACGGTCCCACTCAACGGACGATTTTGTGCACGGCCCGCCGGTATCCAATTCTGGACATACGGTTGGGTTCGTATCGAAAAACTGGATTCGTAGACATGTAGTTTGACGACTTTAGAGACCGTTGACTCTGGCACGCTTTTCGGTACAAAGCGGGTCTAACGGCGGACATCGTTTTGACCCAAAATTACCGTTTTGTCCCTGTGTCCAGAATTGGACTTAAGGACAGGCAATCCTAGCTAATTTGACTATTCTGAGATCATTGGTATTGTCTATTTCAGCATACGGGGACTGTTGTATAGATTTTGACTATTGTGGCACATTGAGTAGTTCAGATTGTCGGTTTCACCAGCAGAGGACCACAGGCGAGTACAGTTTATTGTCTGCATTTCGATATTGATTTTTACTATATTTCATTGATTGGCCATTGATTATGTGATTATTTTCTATTATAAAATTGTCGAGTCGGGAATGAGAAGTACCAAAGATATGTGATCTGACCATAGCCCGTGTTAGACATTGTAGCCCGTGTTTATTTTCTGCAAGTAGTGTAGCCCGTGCTTACTTTTCTGCAAGTAGTGTAGACCGTGCTTACTTTTCTGCAAGTAGTGTAGACCGTGCTTACTTTTCTGCAAGTAGTGTAGACCGTGCTTACTTTTTTGCAAGTAGTGTAGACCGTGCTTACTTTTCATGCAAGTAGACCTCGTAGACCGTGCGGTGTAGTACCCCAGACCGATCACATATCAAAGGTATTTCTAGCAGTTGGGAAAAGTCTGTTGTGTCTATTTATTTACTATTGGTTTTCTGTATTTTATGTTATTTTCAAAACTCATAATTGATGTCTAACCTTTGTTTTATAGTCATCTTCTTTATTTGAAATTACATTCAGTGAATTGTGCTCGTTCCATTCCTGACTGGAAACCAACATTTTCAGGTTAGCCGTAGATTCACTTAGCTTGGGGAGTGACGGGAACACTTGCAGACAAAAGCCTAGATACTAGTTAGATAGTTGAGATGTAGTCATTCATTTATTTGTACAAGTTTATATTTTCTACAAATGTAAAACTTGTGATCATTGTAAGTTAAATTAATTATGTGAATGAGCATTATTTGTGATTTTGATCTTCATGGCCGTGACAGCGTTCTACCGCAGATTCTGCGGCGTAGGCTGGCTTGGACACGTCTCGTATCCGTTTAAAAAAAAAAACGGGTGCGGGTCGTGACAAGTTTTTGTGGTGGCCCATGCAGGTCTGTTTTCGCAAATCATGCGAACTCGTGATAGTACTTAAATTAGTCGTACTATTGCGAGCCTGCGACTAGAAATGCTCATTCACGAATTAGAAATTAATTTAATTTACGAGAATGACTAGGATTAGGAGTCCCTTATACAAATTTACCAATGGGTAGTCTAGGCCATGCAATGTAGATAAGGAGCTATTAATTTTGATAGTTTATCAGATCCCCGTAGGTACATTATTATCTCTTGATACGACGAGGTAATCCAATTTGGATAGTTTATTCCCTTGGAAAGGCAGGGCTTCATAGAATTAATGATCTAGCGCCTCCTTGGATATCGTCACCATATCTTAGTCTGAATTGCCCAATTAAAATCCTATTTTGCCGTAAGGGAATAGTTTATAATTCCTGATTCGGTTATTCAAATGCAAATCTCGAGGTAGACTGATCCAAAAATTTTCTCCCATGGTTCGAATACATATGAAAGAGATTCCAGAATGTTTGTAGTTCTTTGTCTTCAGTTTATTCCTCCCTGTGCAATCTGTTATTTTAAAGATTGTGACTGATAGGACAAATATTTATGTCTTATTTTATAGTCAACTTATTTGAATCTCTAGAAGCTCAGGAATTTATTTACAGATATAGTTACGAGAATGTTAGTTAACTCATACTGGCAGGACAGCAGCGCACTGTCGCCATTTATTTAAATTTTGGAGACTAGGGAATCACTGCAGCCAGTAGCGCGCTGGCGAGACACAACCCTTAGAGGTAAAATTAGTTAAGAAAATATAGGTGATGGGATATTGCCAAAACTATGGCTAGTGGTCCTCTCTCTGATCGCCGTTACCCTTTAGTCAATATTGGATAGGGTTAAGAAGTGTTTGACTTCATATCATATTTGAGTTACGAAACCAAGGGTTTACCACAGCCCAAGTATACGGGCGAGACGTAGTCCTCGGTAAAATAACTTCAGACGTGATTACAAGTTTAGGATACAATAGAGGATAGGGAAATGCCCTGTACGTTCTTTGATATCCAAAGCCAATAGTAGTGGAAGTTCTGTGAGATTGAGTAGCGTGTCTTCCGGTCTAGCATTTCGTGGTCCTTGTGATCTATTAACGAGGATATTGATTGACACTAATAGGTTTACCTAGAATATGGATTTTAGAATGTCCATAACCCATTAGTCGACCAAGGCCTTAAGGATAAGATGATAGTGGGATGTCTATAGAAGCAAGAACACCAGGTGAAGCTTGATTCCCTCTAAACTCGAACTACTTGTGCCTCTTTTCAAAAATCACGCGTCTTATAATTTGACTTTTTCGACCAATATTGCTATCACAGCCTAGTTTTGCAAGCTTACTCTTCATCGAGTTTGATTCAAGACATATGTTATTGGGGACGCCCACTAACTTATTGTCTAATCAGAATCAGTGTATTATGGTCTGATCAACCATGATGCATTTTGGTTCGCACCTTATTTAATTATCCTACGTGGATTGAGATATAGATGTCTCTAGGGTCTCATCTACGACTGCATTGACAATTTCTCTTGAATTATATGTTCGTCCTTGAATCACGAAATTATATTCAGTAACGTCTCCCTTGAATTCTTTATTGTTTTTGTTTTTCACCGATTTGGAAAGACGAAAGCTCGTGATGGTAGAGAAATACAGAGTATTCTTATGGCTATGATAATGGTAGGCACAAGTGTAGCTACCAACGGCCAGTCATGTGATTGAGTTACTCGTTCTCCCATCGACCCTCAAACTACTATTGAGACTTTCGAGCCATCTGAATTTGAGAATGATTAGGGTTTTACCCTTAGTCAGAACGCCAACCTAGAAGACTATCTATTTTCAAGAAACCAAATGTTGTGAGTCTCTAATTATTTGCTGGAAGCTGGCCTTAACTAGAAATCCTTAAGCCTTGAACCAACCCTTCCTCGACCGAAGCCCACAGTTAGACATGAGATAAGTGGACAATGGGGTAATCATTTACCGTGACACTTATCTCGAGATTGATTTCCAACAAGTATTACCCTAGTCACGTAAATTTTATTATTGAAGCCTAACTAGTATAGGAACTCCACAGTCACTAGCTTACCCAATACCATAGCTTAAATACCCTGTCATATTATGACCTACCAGTTGTCAACAACAATACATGATCACTACAACTCTTGTGACAATAGTATGGCAGGTTGACACCAATAGAGATTCACGACTCGGTTGTTAGAATTCTTTTCTTATGATGTGCTTAGAGTTGGTTACCCGTCGATAACTCTCGTATACTGCGGATGAGTAGGTCATTCTATTTTTCGACTATATGTCTTCTTACACATTCGTTTTTTATTTATTGAGGAACGATCCTTGACTTGACTATATCTACCGTATTTCGTTACACTGTGCCTTATTCCTTATTAAAGAAGAGTCAAGGCACAATAACGGATTTGAAATCCCTCTAACCTCAATATTCCTAAGACCATGTCCTAACTTATAAGGTGGGTAGACTGTAAGCCTTCTAGAATTTTTGGGATATACGAGGATTACCGATTGATTAGAATATTTTCCATTGGGATAATAATTAGTGTCTCATGGACTTCCACTTTTCATTTAAATCATTTTGTGTCCCGACCGTGCCATTAATATTCGGAGCACGAGACTATTTGTTACCTTCCAACGAATTTCACATACAAGATCTAGACGAGTCCAGCTTCCTCTAGGTATATCACGTCCCACTCAAATGCGCTCCCTTGTACTCTATTTTTTATAGTTCGACTTTTAGGTCAAAAGGACTAGCTATAACCCTTACCGTAATACCGGTATACTTCCCGACCCTTATTAGAGCCTCAACTTCGACTTAATTCCTTCGACCAAATATATGGTGGTGATCTACTCGAAGCCCATTACGCACACGTCCCTAATGTGCCACCCGATTGAGGCCTCATGTGCTACCTAAACACAAAAGTCACTGAAGGTGCATTTTGGCTTGAGAAACCTTGCTAACCAACCTGACGGCCAACTAGCTCAACCCTTGGATAGGAACCTATTCTAGGATACCCTAATCTAGTAGGAAGAGTTTCATCATTGGAATCTTGTCCAATCCTTATAGATCGAAATCCAATGTCCATCCCACCAACGAGTGATGTCCAATATAGAACCCATTAAGACCACAATCTTGATTTCTCAAATTTTTGTCCCATTATGGAACCTTGTTTGAATTAGAATTTCGAGAATGAGATTTCTAATTTTTGCACGGATTGCAGGCCACTCTAAGTAACAAAGGGTTCTCCGATGTAGTAAGTGACTGGACCGGAGTAGCCAATCTAGCGAATAGGACCATAGGTTCATAAATACTCTTTCTATCTGTATTATTGTATATTTTCTACCGTTCCTTAAACTTCATAATTGCTAGTAAATACTCTGCCTTATCTTCCTGTCCTCCTTACTTCGGAGCGACGAGTAGTCATGCTTATTAGAGTTTACCAATATTTTTGTTACTGGTGTAAATTGTGCTTGTTGATTTTAGAGTTGCGTGATAGATAAAGGAGAATTATAGAGGCCACAGGCAAGTAGATATCTATTGGTAGAAATTGTAGCAAGTAGTGGAATGATTATAAAGATTTAGAGACATAACTTTGAGGGAGTAGTGTGTCCAAAGGTGGGTAGAAGTCCTCGGAGTTTCGTAATTGCAAAATGGCTAGAAGGAGGATACAACTATTTTAGAGGAATTAAAAATTAAGGAAATTAAGATTATAGTAGACTTCCTTCTTGGATTTAAGGACTATTTATGAAATTAGAATTTCGAGGACGAAATTATTTTAAGGTGGGTAGATTTGTAGCTTCCCTTCCCGGAAATATTTTTTTAAATATTTATTTGTGCATTTTTAATTGTTTGAATATTTGTACAAAATTGGTATTTTTATTATTAAATATTGTTTTACAATATTCGTATAATTTTCTAGGCTCGGATAAAGGTGAGTAGTATGGATTCACCAGACACCAATTAATTATTTTATTATATTATTTTGTGATGAATAACTAGATATATTTATTACTATTAGATATTGTTATTAATTGGTTGTTCATGTATTCCTAGAATATATGTATATATATATATTGAATTATATGTATACATGTATATAGGTATAACACTATCCTAGAAGAATATTGCTACGATTATATTTAGAATTTTTCTGAATACCTATTTACGGATATACAGGTATATTATTTGTTATCATAAATGTGTGTACGTATATGTATATATATATATATATATATATATATATATATATATATATATATATATTGTGTATCTGTGTACGTGAATACACATATATATATATACCTATATATTATATGTGTATATGTAAGTATATATAAATAGATATTATATATATGAGTACGTGTATTTATATACGAAATATGGATGTATAGGGGTATATATATATATATATATATATATATATATATATATATATATATATATATATATATATATATATATATATTTTTTTTTTTTTTTAATATATATATATATATATATATATATATATATATATATATATATTAAAAATATATATATATATATATATATATACGTATATTGGTATATATATATATATACGAAAATATGTATAAAAATATACACTAATAAAAGGAAACCGGCACCCGAGCCCACAACAATAAAGCAGGCCGACCCTTTGTTTAACGCAGCAGTGAACTATATATCCGTATATATATAGATACAACAGGGGGAGCAGAAGGAAAAGCCATCAACCCTAAACAAACCAGCCGCCACCTATTCTTCTTCTCCTTCCTCTTTCTAAGTTGTTCCCGACTTCCTCTTAAAGGAGAGAACAACAATTGCATCGAGCACATTCCATGGCACAGCGCCATGCAGCCGACGAGGCCACCCTGGTACCGCCTCCGGAAGGTGCTCCGGCCAAGCGCGGCAACAGCGCCATGCAGCAGGCGCGGCCACACCTCGAATCCACCACACAGGCCTCCAGTTCTGCGCGTTCGTGTCGGGCTGCTAGCCCAGCCGCGTCTGGCCAACGAGCGACCGTCTCGTCGAGCAACCTTTCTTCCACAAGCGGCCGACTCGCTGAGCATGCCAGCGTCGACCTCCTGCACTGAGCAACGATCCATTACTGTCTTCCCAGTCGGCCAATCCAATCTCCGATCCGACACCGGCAAACCGAGCATCACCAAAGTCGATAAACGCCCCACCGCGAACGCGCGAGCGATGCTCCCCTTCTTCTGGATACTCGACGTAAGCTCTTCATCCCCTTCTTCTTTTCGTTCTCTGTTATAGCTTCTAAATATGTACCACACCCCTTACAGTATAGGGTCCTCCCTAGTACAATGGTGTTATAATAGGAGAAGAGCTCCTATTCACGTGGGTTGGATAAGTTGGAGTAAAGAATTGGGAAGACATACAAATAAGGTGTTGATTGATTCCATTAATAGTGAAATTAGTCCTCCACCTTGGCGAGCAAGACATGTTATTGCAGATGCACGAAAACTGAAGGATAATGCTACCTCTATTACCTACAACTTTGCCTACAGAGGTTGCAATCAAGCTGCTCATCAATTAGCTTCCCATACTCTTCTATCTAATCATTCTGATGTATTTTCAATTTATGACCATGTTCCTTTATGTATCTCAACTCATATTCTTCATGATATGAGTTTTTCTACTGCTTAATACAAAGTTGTGTTTGCTTCAAAAAAAAAGAATAAAGCAATGGGAGCTCCTATTCACGTGTTTTCTTTATTGCATGGGAGCTTTAGCATACAAATAAAGCAATGTTTTCTTTATATGTCACTTTCTTCTATTTTAAAGAATTTTGGTACAGCCCCTCCCTTCTCTTTATCTAATATAATTGATCCTTATTGATTAGTATATAAGTTATAATATTAGAGTTAATGTATTTTTATATAAATGTATTAATAGGGTTAACTAATGGATAGATTGATAAATTTAGTGTGATAATATATATTGATAGAATATAGTAACTATGATAGGAATAATAATAATAAATTAATAATACATACGAATGGATGGTGAAAGCTTCCTGTAGCTAGCCTTTATTATAGATGTGCACTTTGCATATAAGACCTTAGGAAATTATCTTTTTTGTGTATAAGAAAGAGAATCTTTTCTATTTAGATATATTTAGCTTTTTAGTTGCACATATTTCAGTAAAACTTTAACTACTTCGTGCACGCTCGTCAGATCGAGACGAAACTTGCGCCAACAGGACCGTATCGATTTTCTGGTCCTGTATGCCAAGTTTGGTCCAATTCTGAGACAGTTGAATCCGACGTCGTTTTGCGGACCCCACGGTCCCACTCAACGGACGATTCTGTGCACGGCCCGCCGGAATCCAATTCTGGACATACGGTTGGGTTCGTATCGAAAAACTGGATCCGTAGACATGTAGTTTGACGACTTTAGAGACCGTTGACTCTGGCACGCTTTTCGGTACAAAGCGGGTCCAACGGCGGACATCGTTTTGACCCAAAATTACCGTTTTGCCCCTGTGTCCAGAATTGGACTTAAGGACAGGCAATCCTAGCTAATTTGACTATTCTGAGATCATTGGTATTGTCTATTTCAGCATACGGGGACTGTTGTATGGATTTTGACTATTGTGGTACATTGAGTAGTTCAGATTGTCGGTTTCACCAGCAGAGGACCACAGGCGAGTACAGTTTATTGTCTGCATTTCGATATTGATTTTCACTATATTTCATTGATTGGCCATTGATTATGTGATTATTTTCTATTATAAAATTGTCGAGTCGGGAATGAGAAGTACCAAAGATATGTGATCTGACCATAGCCCGTGTTAGACATTGTAGCCCGTGTTTATTTTCTACAAGTAGTGTAGCCCGTGCTTACTTTTCTGCAAGTAGTGTAGACCGTGCTTACTTTTCTGCAAGTAGTATAGACCGTGCTTACTTTTCTGCAAGTAGTGTAGACCGTGCTTACTTTTCATGCAAGTAGACCTCGTAGACCGTGCGGTGTAGTACCCCAGACCGATCACATATCAAAGGTACTTCTAGCAGTTGGGGAAAGTCTATTGTGTCTATTTATTTACTATTGGTTTTCTGTATTTTATGTTATTTTCAAAACTCATAATTGATGTCTAACCTTTGTTTTATAGTCATCTTCTTTATTTGAAATTGCATTCAGTGAATTGTGCTCGTTACATTCCTGACTGGAAACCAACATTTTCAGGTTAGCCGTGGATTCACTTAGTTTAGGGAGTGACGGGAACACTTGCAGACAAAAGCCTAGAGACTAGTTAGATAGTTGAGATGTAGTCATTCATTTATTTGTACAAGTTTATATTTTCTACAAATGTAAAACTTGTGATCATTGTAAGTTAAATTAATTATGTGAATGAGTATTATTTGTGATTTTGATCTTCATGGCCGTGACAGCGTTCTACCGCCGATACTGCGGCGTAGGCTGGCTTGGACACGTCTCGCATCCGTTTAAAAAAAAAACGGGTGCGGGTCGTGACAGCACGTGCCTCACTCGCATCGTTGAACTGCTCATACTGATCAGCCAATTCACTGATCTCTTGAGTGAGGGCATCCTTCCTTGCTTGGAAAGTTGCCCCCTCTTCTGCGAGAGCCGCGACTAAGGCCTCATCTTCTACACGGAACAGCGACGTCGGGCTCTGTTGTTTTGTATCCCGGAATTTGGCCACTGACTCTCCAGATTATTCAGAACCCTTCTTAGAGCATTTGCCCGCTCTTCATCTCCGACGATGCTCTCAAGGACTGCCACCTGGCATTCAGCAACAGCCTTCACAGGGCCAAAGGCGGCATTCCAATTCAAGACCCCAGGAAGCATTACTTTCAAGATAGAATAGAAAGCTTTGACAACTTTATGGGCCATCTCGTCGTCTTCGGTGGAGGTCGTCGGAGAGGAAGCTTGATGAGGTTCTTCCGCTCCAGGAAGAGATGCCTGACAAGAAGCCGAACCTGACAAGAAAATAATATAAGTATCAGTAATAAAAAAGGGGGAGTGCGAAAGAGTTATAATTTTGTACCTTCGGCATGCTCAACACCAACTTGGGCTAAGTCATCGATCATCGCTTCAGCGAAACCAAAAGCAGGCCTAGGTTGTTCAAGAAGAATAATATCGAGGCCTCGAGCAGCATCAGGCTGGGTATCTTCCACGGCCCCAGCTGGACCGGGAGCAGATTCAGCAATAGCCACCTCAGTAGGCTGTTCAACCTCTCCTTCTGCAGCCGATGCCGACTTACTAACAGATCCCTCCGCACCAACAAATTTAGAGGAACCAGGGACAACCTTTTTTTCTCCCCCAATGCCTTGGGCTATCTCTATGAGTGGTTCCTTCTCCTTGTCTACAAGAGAATATACAATGGCAGTCATCCTCACGAGGAGCACGCAAAATTGAAGACAAAAAATCTCATCTGAAGAGAGGTACAAAATAACATACCCGCGGGAGGGTGAGCCGATTTGACTTGATTCTTGTCCAACTCTTTCATTATGGCCCTAATTTCAGACATCGGCCCCAAGGAGATATCAAAAGAAGGACTGGCTTTCTGGTCACCACCATAATCCGGGCATTCGCCCTGATCATCCTTTGATTCAGCCTCATTGACTGGGAAGGCTGAACATCGTCTGCCGGTCGAGGACAAGGAGGGCACACTGTTGTCACGTCCACTTTCTCAGATGAAGAGGCACCTGTCTCAGCTTCTACTTTAGGGTCCTGTGCAAAGGACAAACGCAAGGGTGAGAAAGCTTTTAATGGCTTGACCAAAACGGCTATGGAGTCTAGGAAGGGATCTACCTACCGAATGGTAATGGCCCGCGACGCCATTCCACTTCTTCCAGTTTGCCGAGAAGACCTTCTAAATGGAAGTGAGCCAGCACCCACTTCCTTAGCTCTCCTTAGGGCAACAGTCTTCTTCTTCCTCTTAAAAGTTGGCTCCTGGGCCAATTCAGTTGAAGCTTTCCTCTTCTGAGGAGGATTGGAAAGAGCAGAATCATCTTTCGTACCCTTCTTTGGAGGCACTGCTAGATCCCTAAGGATAGTCTACGGCCGTGGTGCTGCGGTTGGCTTCACGGTTAGAGCAGCACTCTCCTTCTTACGACCCTCCGGCGCCTCTCGGGCTCATTTTCCAGAAGGGGGGCCAAACCGAGTCGCCAATAACAAGCTCTGTTCACGATCATACCGGGGATGAAAGGTATTGATCTGAACATAAAACTTGGCGACAGCATAGCACAGGTGGGTCTCGGGATTATCTGCGGGCAGAGTGAAGATTGCCCCCGTGCATCCGGCATTGTAATATATCCAGGCACGTGCCCCGTCAATTATGTTGCCTATTGACTCCAAATACAGGACAATATTTCCCAAAAGGAGCTGGCTGTAGCCAAACTGCCATGCGAAATAACTCGACAGGTATGGCTCCAGATAGGCATGGTTCCTGTTTCTGAGCACCAAATACGACGGCCTAATAGACTGAAGCCAGTGAAACGCCCCAGCAGTCAAGATAGTGGTTTGAACTCCCTCATCCACTAAGGTATCTCCTGCACTGCCACTGCCGGACGGAGGGGATACCCTGAAGAACTCGTAGTTCTGCAAGAAGCTTAAAGCCCTTCTACAAGCGGGTACACTAGTGACGGCCCAGTCTACGTTATGGAATCTGCGAAGAAAGGCATCTCCCACCAAAGAGTCTGCCGCCGACCCAGCGTTCATCAGGGGAGGACAGTGCAGCAGCAGCCACCCCATCAAGAAATGATACAGAAGTTCGGTCCGGGCGAAGTTGGTTCTGTCGTCAGGAGTCACCGCATTTCTAACAAAATCCCATAGACCCCGTTTAGTAGCACAAACCATCGCGGGAAGCAAGGAAAGCTGATATCTGAATACCAGCTTCACAGCCGAAAGTATTATGCTCCGGCTCATCCTCTCAATAGTCGCTGAACCCCCAGGGACTATACAGTCACGAAGCCAGATCATCAAGAAAGCTGCCAGCATGGCTTTCTCCGATAATGGATATTCAGCTTGACGAAAGTAGTATCCAATCGGGAACTTCCCCTCAGGATCATCGCTGTCCTCAGCATCCGTTGTATCATAATCTGACATCCGGACTTCTATTTCGGACTTGGTCATAGGTTTTAAAATCGAAAAGGAGGCCGGATCCTCTCCTTCTTCTTGAACGAAGACGTAGCCCGTCCAAGCTCTTGTGTGGGGATTGGCCCCCTCGGTCCTTCCTTTCTTGTTGATCCTATGGAAAATGAGGAGGTGGCAGAATAACTCCTTGTATACATCCATCATCTCAGAGTTCTCATTCTCCAGGTCTCGGAGCTCATCATCACAAGGTACGTACTCTTCATACGGTCTGTGCCCCAAGGAAGCTTCGATACTTCCTGCATCTCGTGGAGAGCAAATCCCATCTTCTCGCCCGGAATAACGAAAGTACAAGTGTGAAGGTTGTATAACTCCGCCAAGGAGACAAATATTGGTCATTTGACATTTACGCCATATTGGGTGGCCTAATAGCATAAAAAAGGCCAGCAGTCTTCAAGGTGGCTTCATATATGGAAAGCACCCAGTCAGTGAGGTTGCTCCAGATTGAAACTGGATACCTCCAGCCTTCCATCCGTATCTTCTCTACGGGATACGACATGTCCCCCGACATCATCATATTGTAAAGCGTGTCGACAGCATAAGGATGGAGGTTAGTCGGGATGTCGTTTATTACGGCACCAGGTTGCAACCCACTCGTAGAGTAAGATATAGAGCCCTGACACACTTGAAAGTTTCCTTCTTCCAATCTCCAAAGTCGAACTGTATTCTTTCGGAGACGACCCCTGGGAGTTCAGGGGTTAGCTCCTATTTCATCTGTCGCTGTGCGGCTAAGACAGTGAACGCAGACAAAGGATACTGACGCTCCATCAACGGTAGCCATATCCTCTGATTGTTCATCCTGACCACCAGTGGGCTTCTCAAGCGTATCGTCTCGCCATCTTCAAACCCCACACTGTCACCGAACAGGAAGTAAGACTTCTTGAAATGACGTACCCCTCCGAGCAAGAACTTTTCGTCGTTAATCATCTGCTTCAGGAAGGTCTTGTCTGTTCAAGTATGGCAATCATCCGTTCTGTAGGCTGGTTATGATTGATCTTGGCCTGAACCTTTCTAACCATGTTGGTTATGAGGCTTGTGTCGAGGACTTGGCAAGCAGAGCCGAAAGGGATTCCACCAAGTTTTGGGACAAACATGTCAACTGTAAGGACATAAAAGAAAGTCAGACTCAGGATCTGCAGAAAAAAACTAAGTGCTGGAGGAATCCTATGCGCCCAAAGGGCTATGCACCCAAAAGGTTATGTGTCCAAATAGCATATGGGCGCATAAACATACAAGCAGCAAGTGGGCACATAACATACAGCAACATGTGGGCGCATAACACACCACAGTGAGGACGCATGCTTCTGTGGGCGCATATGAATGCTCACAGAAACATGTTGCCTTGGGCACATGCGCCCAGGCAGAGGAAAGGTCTAAGCGTCGCAAATTAATGCTCAAGACTTTGTTTTGAGGCTTAGTCTCACCCAGGATCGGGTCTTGGACTAGCGAGGACGCTGTCGCATGAGGAGAGTCACTCGGTGCAGAGAAGTGATTAAAAGTCTTTTGAAAGTTTTGAAAGAAAAGAGAGTAATGAATCTTCTCTCTCTTCAAGGCATATTTATAGGCATGGGTGAAACACTATGTGCCCACTATTCCTATGTGCCTATGCGCCCACTGCATACTATGCGCCCAGTACGGCTTATGCGCTCATATGAAGACCCAGGCTCTTGTACATTATGCGACTACCACTTGCTGACGTGGACAACACATGAAGGATGGACCTCTTCAAATTCCACTCCGATGAATCTGTCAGTTCAGATTTTGAGAAAGATCTCAACAGCCATCTCTCTGACAGTCTGGCCAAACTCTATGCGCCCAAAGGGAGAGCTATGCTATTTGCCCATTACATCACAAGAAGACGGTCCATGCTTCTTTCAAAGTATTTCCAACTCGTTCAAGTATCGAAAATTTTGAAGGGGGTCTTGTAGAAGCATGAAAATTTTAGCATTCTTGACAACCATGCACCCAAGCCAGGAAGTTATATGCGTCCAAGCCAGGGAGACATATGCGCCCCAGCCAGGATAGTCCACATGCGCCCAAGTCACCAGAGCAAGCTATGGCCCATGTTGATGGCATACGCCCCCTATACGCCCACTCTAGACTCCTCTAGAAGGGGGAGCATAGCCTTGTTTCAGGTTATGCGCCCAAGTTAGGACAGCCTCCTAACTCGGTCAACACCCACGCTCAATCGTGCACCGAAGCATACGGCCACGTCAGTCTCCACGAGCAGTCGTGCACCCAAGCATGCGGCCGCGTCAACCCCACGATCATACAGTCTGCATGCGCCAACACTCTATGCACCCAAAGCAGGACTATGCGCCCACATAAAAATCAGTATATTTTTGCATATGGGCACATAACATCATTCCAGTATGAAAACGACTATAAAAAGGGTATCATACCTCTTCAAAAGACAGAACAGAGATAATTTCAAGAGCCAAATTTCTGTCCTTCTTGCCAGTGAGCCGAGAGTTAGCAATTTTCTTAGATTTTCTCCCACTTTTGTAATCGGAGTGTCAACGGAGTAAAGGAGCAACTACCACTCGATCTCCATCGTCCCATTCCCCAGAATTCTTTTTGTACTCGGGGATCCTCAGTGCAGGATCTCTCAAGCGTACTCGATTTGTGGTGCCTTGCACCAATAAGAAAAGACAGTATTTTTTCTTCTTTTTTGTGTATGTCCACACCACCGTTCTGCGTCACTGTGGAAGCATAGAAAATATGGGGTTCATGCGGATCACAACTGACTACATTAGTACCCTCGAACAGATTGACCCACATAAAGAAGAGTCGCATGACAGACTCAGCACGCCCCATGTGGCCCATCTTTACCAGATTGACTTTTGAGCCGCAGAAAGAATAGTTACTTATGAGGCCAAGTTGATCAATCCTTCTGATAAAGCTGACCAACTCTGGCAAAACTGACAGCTCTGACAGCTCTGACACTCTGACAAAAAGAAGATAAGATATGATTAGACTGGACATGGCCATGCGGCCAAAAGGACTGCGACCCGAGCCGCATACAGCTCAATCTATGTACTTCATACGGCCAAGGGTAACTACAATCTGAGCCGTATGAGCTTTATGTGGCTCAGAATATAGAACCTATGCGGCTCAAAAGTCCCCAAGCTACATGCGGACTAAGGGAGATTGCCGCATGAGTATTATGCGGCCCAGCATGGCCGAACTCTGAAGGGCCTATGCAGCTCAAAATAACTCAAGCAGACTGATCCAATCTTGCGATGAGATACGTAGCAGGCTGACCAAGTCTCAACCACCCAGATTTTCTACAACAAAATCTTAACTACCCCCATCAGCTGGCAGCCCGAGATCGAGTCTTTGTGCGCTGTGAGAGACACGTAGCCACGTGGACCTTTATGCGGCCCAAAAATCTACTATTATAAAAAATACTATAAATATCAGGGTCTCATACCCAGGCAAATGGTTGGCAATCCAAGGCTGGTAACCTACGAAAGGCAATTTCTTCAAGAGCAAGGAGCGCGTCAGATAGTCCAAGAAGTAAGGCAGAGTTGCTACACTTTTCCGAGCCTCTATCGTCACCCCCAAAATCAAAACTAAACAATTGTACTTAGATTGTTTTCTAGGCTTTCTTTCTAGGCTTTTTCGTGTACAAGGGAGTTTGCAATCAAGTTCAATTCATCTGTAATTTGTTGGGCTTAATATTTAATAGCAAATACGATGACGACTCTGGTGGGGACATCTTTCTCTTCTGATGAGAAGTTGGTGACGCAATCTGATGCGTCTAAGCTCAACTCCACGCAACAAATGCTTGTGGTTCGATTTGACCAACGAGCATTCGAAGAAATGCTCTCTAAAAGGAGCGCCAGCCCATCGCAGAAGCGAGCTAACCCAAAAAGAGCCCACAACATGTCGAAGCAGAAAACGGTTGCCGCCGACCAGGTTCTCGAAGAAGCTCCTTCTGCGGCCCAAGACGGAGGTCAAGACTCTCCTGCGGCCTTGCTTCCGATCGCAGATAACCCTACTGTCTCCAAATCTAGCAAAGGAAAACACTACGATGCTGAGTTTTTAGGGACACAAGGGAAATCCATACGGACGAGGAAGAGGCTGCATAAGAGAGATGGACAGATGACTCATGCGGCAGCCAACTCTAGACGTAGACATATCGCCTATGCGGCAGCCAACTCTGGCCGCAGGAAGATCGCCCATGCGACAGCCAACTCTGGTCACAGGCAGATCGTCCATACGGCAGCCAACTCTGGCCGCAGGTAGATGGCCCTTGCGACAGCCGATCCTGGCCATATACAGAGTGTCTCATGCGGCCCTGTCAGAAGCTCTTTATTCGACCATCTCTCATGCAGACCCGACTCTATACGGCCCATTGAGAATGTGGGATATATCAATCTGGACCCTTTCTACTATGCGCCTTCGGGTGCTTAGTCAAAAAAGTCTAGGGCAGTGCGGGCCCAAAAAGCCCAGTCAACTATCCAAGTTGTTGACCGTCAGCGAGCACTGTTAACTGTTATACGGGCTCCTGATCGAAAGTTGTACAAAACTACCCGCGTCCAGTCCTCCAGGGCTAACGGACAGGGTGGGTCTCAAAAGTCTCCCAACAACGATCGAGAGCAAGTGCTTTTACTAGCCTCAGATCAGGGATCAAACATGACACCTACGCACCCGAGTCCACAAATGGGATACAAAGGTAGATCAATCCGCTACTGACTTACGAGAGGTGATTACTCACAAACACAAGGAGAAGGAAGCAACCTTGGCGTGCGATCAGCCCCTCTCGGGACGTCATTGCACCCAAGTCATCATCAACTGCTGCTGCGACAAGTCGGCAGCACCTGAAGATCGGCAGTCCGTTTTCCAACGACTGCAACAGCCAGCACCTTTCCAACAACAACTTCAGAAATAGGTGCAAATTTTGGGAGACGAGGAATTTCCTGTCGCCTCTTGTAACTCAACCCGTAAGGTTCTTCCGGACAAGGGAGGGAAGAAGACAGGCTCTTCCTGTCACGACACGCTTCCGAATAATCGGACACGAGTCAGACACGTCCATCCTTCATCGTTAGACAAGATGAAGTAAGTTGTACCAATCTCTAGGGAAACTACAAGTCCAGAAAAGAATGAATATAAACCACAGCATCTATAATATCGAATCCCAGAAGTCAAAGTACAAGTCTAAGAGTTATTACATTTTCCAGCAAATAAAATGTAAACTGATGTCTCTAATACAAGTCCAAATGAAACTAAAAAGGTAGGTACTAGGCCTCCTCAGCATCTATATCCAGAGCAACTCCAGCTAGCTCTACTGCATCTACAGGCTCTCGGCCATAGTATGTATCACACAAAGCCTTCATCTCACCTGCAACATATCCTAGTCAAGAGCGGAGCGAAGTAAAGTTCTAGGTAATGAACAAGAACATCATGATATAGAAATGAGTACAGGAGAACACAAAATATGAAATACAGGAAATGAACATGATAATACAGGAATGTAAGTACAGAAAATAAAGTACGAGAAGGTAAACTATGAACCTGAAGTACAAGACATGTGCACAATGTTTGAAATACAACTTATGTGACCGAATGGGGTGAGTACAGGAACATGTACAGGAGTACATGAATATCGGTACGGCTTAGGACCCGCATGCACGATACGAGGCCTAAGCTATCTACATTAATATAGTAACCGGGGTTTGGCCACATAGCTACTGTATTTCCTCTCTCGACACAAGTACAAGAACAGGAGATACAGGGGTACAAGATATCGTGTCATGATGTGTCACAAGAAAGGTACAAGATATGTAAATGCACAAAAACCGTAGAACAGTACTTTCCTTACTCCGGGAAGGTACAGGTAATCAATGGAGCTGGATCCTCCTGTTTTAGAATGATTTTACAAGTTGGTTAATTTCTATTATTTATACTAGCTGATTTAGGTTAACTATGTAATCTAATTGTCTATCTAGTTACTACTTGTTTATTAAGAAACTAACTAATTAATTTCAAGATCATTAAAAATGATACAATTATACCTCCCAGTTATTACTGTAAGGAGACTAATATCATTAACAATAGATACTACCAAATGTCATATTTAACCCGAGTAGGGTACTTAATGGTCACTAATTACCTAAAGGTTAACAAGAAGTATAATATCAATGAATGACAGTATATAGAATTAACAGAATGAATGAACCACTAGAGTATGCACTTCTTAGTTTAGGCAACATAACCCTATCTACTTATCCTTTTGTCAACCTGACCACTTATAGTTCTGTCCATTCTACAACAATTACACATGTATAGCATTCATAAAGATATGAAAAATCAGATAAACCTAATCAACAATCCCAATCTCATCATCATTCTGAACCCAACCTGAATATTCTCTCACAGCCTTAACCATTTATAGTCGACATATATATACACAGAACCCAAAATGTACAACTTAGCCAAAACTATGCATACACATAACCCAAACTTGACATCAAAACTCAAACTCAAGACACACAAATGATCCACGCACGACTAAGCTTACAATAAAGCTCAAATAAATTGCAGATTGAAACCCAAAAGTTCAACACCATCGTGCAACCAATACGATACCAACTCGATCACCAATCATGCCTGGTCAGCCCAACATACCCAACACTCCAGGCTAGACACGCAAGAATGGCCGAACACTATAGAGATGGACACACACATGAACAAGACGACACGCATGCACGCGAACAAAACCTGGATACGGCTATAATTTAAGAAATAATATAGCAAGTTCTACAATCGTAATAAAGGATTAATATGGTACATGAAGGGCGAGAGTCCAAATTGACGTATAGACACGATCTTGAGACTCCGACACAACCACTTGAGGCCAAAATATGAAACAAATCTCTGTTGAGGGATTATATCAAACGGTTTCAGAGTGTTATAATTCAAACAAAATATCAGAGACATTTGAATTCTCTGGATCCAAAAAATTTGAAAGAAGATCAAAATACTATAATTGTTACTCACGGTTCAATTTCGATCCAATAGTGCCACTACTCTCAACTCTATCGATTAAACTCACACTTTCTCTGATCATCCCAAAATCAAAACAGAGGAAAATTCATCCACACACGCGCACCCAAAACTTAGATCGAAACAACAAGGAGATCGATACTCACCAGGGTTCGTGATCTAGGTTGGAGTAGAGAATTCGGTCGATCACTCAAACTTCTAATTGGACACTCCAGATCTGTTGACGAAGATCAATCCACTCCCAATCAAAATCTAATGATAATGAAACCACAATTATACTCTACTTATTCGATCAAACAGCTTACCAACAATCGGAAAGATCGATCCCTTAGCGGAGAAATTCAACGATTCACAGATGTTCTAGATCCGAAATTAGATCTAAGAAAACAGAGAGAAGATAAAAAATGCGAATGAATTACTCACAAGAGTTTGAGCGCTCACCTAATTGGAAGCACAAACGAGAGCAAGGAATTTATGGGGAGAATCATTGAGAAATGGAGATCTGCTCGCCCACCGACTAGAGAGTAGTCGTCGTTAAAGAAGGAAGCACACCTTCACTTGTTGATTCAGAGCTCGAGTGCTCCTGTCATGGCCATGTCTTCTTCTTCAGGAGCTCTGGCTCAAAATTCTCAGGAGAAGAAATTTGTAACCGAATGAATAGAATGAAGTGGTGTTGATGCTGGGTTTATAAAGGCTATTGGAGAATTTTGAATTGGAAATAAGTTTTGGAAAGAAAAATGGTGAGTAAGTGGTTACTGTTTCAAAATTGGAGTGTTCTCCATTTTAGAAGCAAAACAATAGCTGCAATACTCTATGGGCTGGGTTGTAACAGCCCAATATTAGGCCCAAAGAATGGCCCAACAAGTTGGCCTGAAGAAAACTGAAATAATTTTCAAGGAAAAATATATCAAGTATTTCTGAAAAAAATCTAGAATATAAAATTAATATATTTACATAATCAATCTCTAGTATAAAATCTTTTCAAATTTTAAAAATATGAAAAGTGGGGTCACACTTCCAGCCCGGCAATCTTCGCCAGCATTATAATGAAACTCTCGTCTGGAGGACTGCCACCGACAACCACAGGGGGTGTCTACCTAGGCACTCAATCCAAAAAGAAGCTTTCAACACCTAGGGGTGCATCTTTGACCTCCCTGGGGGTAGATGAGATCGAGGGTAGCAGTCCCCTAAAAGTATGCGACAACACGGTATTCCAAGAGCATACACAGGGGGTAGCGATCCACTAGAATTACACAACAGACATGGACGTCACTGAGGATGACCGCCCTCGCCAAGACGATACGGCTTTCTGCTCAGGGGGTAGCACCCCTTCCGAGTCCGAGGAGGAAGACATTCTGACATTCCTCGACGATTTCTCGGTACGAGGGTACGACACAGAGAGCACCACTGCTACGATCTCTTCCACTTCTACCCATGTGCAGACAGTCTTTATGGCCGATGATGATCATGAAACGCCTACTGACCGACAACATCTAGAAGTACTTGAAGCCATGCTCCTGTCCTTGGTCAAGTCAGTGGACGAAATTAAAGCTGCCTTGCCGACTCAACCAACAAGGATGCCTGGACAAACAAGCTTGGGACCCGCAGTCAATGAGGACTCCAACACGACCGCTCCTCCTTTGGATGATAATCCTCTAGGAGCCTCCGCTCCTTCAGCTTAAGATAAAGCATGGGAGGCAAGAAGGGAAGTCCAGGAGCATCGGGCAATGTTCAATGCCCGAGATTCCTCTTGGGACATGAGAATACGTCAGCCGTATCCCGTTGCATGGAGAGATGTGCCTTTTCCACTACGGTACAAGCCATTTTATATCGATTCATATGACGGAAAGACCTCTGCCAATCGCTACATAACTTATTTCGAGGTCACAACCGACCACTTGCTGCATAGTGACGCCATCCTCATATGATTATTTATCGGAGCATTAGAGGGAATCGCGTTTGACTGGTACCGCAACCTTCCGGACAATTGCATCCAATCTTTTGACGGCTTCAAGCATATGTTCCTAGAACAATTCTATGAAGTGGGACATGATGTGACAATATCATCCCTCATGGACTTCGTTCAGGGGGAGAGGGAGCTGACAAGGAACTATATCGAGTGGTTCCGCCAAACTGCAATGAGATTGTCCTAAGGCAATCCCGAAAGCTCCTTGATTGAAATCTGCCAGAAGAAGTTGTTCCCCGCAATCAGCCTCTAGATGAGTGAACCAGTTCAGCGATTGGACGACCTTTATCATAAGTGCCACTAATGTGGAGGCGAAGTTAAGGAAGGCTCACCTGCTGGGATTACACATCCCAGACGGAGAGGTCAAAAGCAAACGTCTTGGTACTGCCTCCAATAATAACAACACTGACGGCAACTCCAATAACCGGGACAATAAAGGCAAACAGACCCTGGTTGTCGGTACGACCAAGAAGCCTGAACAAAAGGAGGCAGTAGCTCAGTGGCCCCAGGTCAATTACTCATTCGAAGATAGTCATGTCAAGCCTATCTTCGACATGCTCTTGCAAGGGGACATGATCCAACTTCCTCCCCCAAGATGCGAGCCCCGAGCGACAGAGATGGAGGACCCAAAATACTACCATTTTCATCGCTATGTTCATTATGCCACTTAAGACTAATTTCAATTAAAGCGGTACATCCAGAATCTTATCGACTCCAAAGCTCTGTCGCTAGACTTTGAAGAGGTTACCGTGGCGGCGAACATGGTGTCAATTCAATTCGACGACTTTCCTCCAACAAGCACTCAAGACGGGGTAATACCTATCCCCCGGGCAACGATGGAGGTTACTAATCTTTCCCCCGTCCAGGACCAGACGACTGGCTTGGTACCTCTCACCACGTCATGAGGAGAAATCATGTGGGTGCACCCCAACTTAGTGCCCGAAGTGACCCAGGCGGCATCATCTCCAGCCAACAAAAATAAGGGCAGGAAGTCCAGATCCTGCCACACAATTTCAACCGAAGCTAAAGAAGCTGCGGCCGTTGTTACCCGGTCTGGGGCACAAGTCCAGCCCACTCCAGGTAGTTCAGTTGAAGACCCTCAACAGGTAACGCTGCCCGCCACTGATATTCCGGGGCTATCTCAGCCTCCATCGGCAGAAAGGTCCAAGTCGAAGGAAATCCGCTTCGACAGGCGGCTCCATAAAGATGCACCTCAAGGGCTGGAGAGACCTTACAACTTTGACATATTAGCACAACTGGCTAATACACCAACAAAGTTGTCGTTATATGAGCTCCTAAGGCTCTCTAAGGATCTTCGTGTCGCATTGAGCGAAGCGCTCCAGAATGTTAACGCTTACTTAGCCCAGGTCAAACCTACAGGGGAAGACTCGTCGACATATCTCCAGGGCAGCAACTGCACAGATGTAATGCCCAACATCGTATTCACCCCATAGGACATGTTGATCAAGACCAACATGCATGATCATACCTTGTACTACACTGGGTACATAGGCAACATCAAGGTAGATCGGATGTACATCGATCCTGGCTTGTCGATAAGCATCATCCCGAAAAGCTTGCTTCAGGTCCTCGGCATCCCTATGCACCAGCAAACTGCGACCAACACCGCCATTAGCGGTCTCAACTCAGGAAGGAGCTATCCTTTAGGAAAGATCCGATTGAAATGTCAGATCGGCGACCTGAGGACAGAGGTTACCTGCTACGTCACAGATGCAGATACGTCCTACAACATCCTCTTGGGACTGTCGTGGATACATGACTATATGATCGTGCCATCCACCCTCCACCAGTGCTTCAAGTATGTCAGTAAGTACGGCTTCGTGAAGACTAAATTCGCCGACATCGATCCCTTCAAAGGGGTTGAGTCTTATTATTCTTCGAATGCTTGTCTATATGACGAATCCAAGAAACATATAACTGACAAACTAGAGGCCGTCATAGGGCCAGAGGAACCCTTGAAAATTCATCTTCAGGCCCATAAACCGGGCAAAGCTGTACCCCTTATCACAATTTTACATAAATAGGTGCCCAGTTCCCCCGCTCCAGCTGCACAGTTGGAACCGATGGTCGTCCGACTCCCAAAGGCAAGAACAAAAGCCCGTCATAGGGCCGATGGTGATCCGATTGCCAAGATCCAGTCAAAAGCAATCGGAAGACATGAAGTCCCCTGCCGAGCCGATGGTCATCTGTCTTCCCAAGACGAGCCAACAACAAAGTATCAACCCGACACCCTCAGAAAAGCTAATACCACAAGCTGAACCCTTGGTGGTCAAGTTACCCAGGATAGCGTTCCCACCTTCGATCATGCAGGGGGTAGCTGAAGAAGATGCAGAACTCGCAAAATATCTGGTTTCAAAGGTGGATAGTCCCTCTCCTGATGATATAATCCCTGTGGACAAAATTCCTTATTCTATCAATAAGAGGCTGCCATTGAACTATCCTGAGTATAATAAGCATAATCTGATGTATACTGCGGGACTCGGTCGGGACATTAACCTGCACACACAGGTGACAACCGTCCATACCGCAAACTGACTTGCTCCCATTAAAGATGCCTACTTCCTAGTCCCAGGCAGAAGAGAAGGAGATTACACAATCATCTTTGGCCGAAAAGAAGGTCTCAACCCTTCATGCCTCAAGAGTTTGACCTCGAACCCGATACCGTAAGACTATCGCTCTACCTGTATAATCCTCAGGCTAAGTCCTTCATGAAAAAGCAGGGGTACGATATGGAGGCTATCCTAGGTCTGAATTACGGTAACGGTCAGCAATCGCCTCTGCAGCTGTCAACCCCGTCTGGGAAACCTCAAGATTATTACGGCAAGTCCAAATGCGGCCTCGGTTATATTACACCAACAACAATGCCCGAGAGCTCCGATGAGGAATGCGAGTTGCATTCTCACTCATCTGAATCACCTACATACGATTTTGACGACAGCATTGCAAATATGTTCAGGCAGACATTATCTGTCAATATGGCCTCCGCTGACATTGAAGAGGAAGATGAGGATCAACTCGATCCTCTTGAATTGGAGCCATAGGTTCAACAACTAGATGCGCAATAGGAGAAGCGCTTTGAGCTACGTAACCCTCCCACTGAAGATGAGGTCATGCAAGTTAACCTCGACGATGAATCCTCTCTAAAGCTAATCTTCGTTAGTAAAAGCCTGACAGACGGTAAGCGGGAGTCGTTGTTGCAACTCGTCAGAAAATACAATGACATTTTTGCCTGGAGCTATGAAGACATGCCAGGGCTAAACCCAGAGATCGTACTTCATAAGCTCAATATTCATCCAGACGTAAAACCAGTCAAGCAACAGCAACGGCGGTTCCGTCCAGACATCATGAACTCCATCGAAGCGGAAGTAAACAAGTTTATAGCTAGCAGTTTCATCTGCGAGGAGCAGCACCCGGACTGGATAGCTAATATAGTACCAGTCATCAAGAAGAAAGGGAAGATCCGAATCTGTATCGACTTTCGCAATTTGAATACGGCATGTCCTAAGGATGAATTCCCTCTTCCTATTACCGACATAATGATCGATAATACATGTGGCTTCGAGCGCATGTCCGTTATGGATGGCTTTTCAGGATATAATTAAATCAAAATATATCCTGACGATGAGAAGCATATATCATTCTGAACATCGATCGGCGTGTATTGCTACACAGTCATGCCCTTCCGCCTGAAGAACGTCGGTGCTACATATCAGCGAGCAATGAGCATCATTTTCAGGGATCACTTGCGCAAGACGGTGGAGTGCAACGTTAACGACATCGCCGTCAAAAGCCGCTCCAAGGATGACCACCTCCACGATTTGAAAACAGTGTTCGATCTTATGCGAGCACACGATTTGAAGATGAATCCCACCAAGTCTTTCCTGGGCGTGTCCAGGGGGAAGTTTTTGGACTTTGTGATTACTTCCATGGGCATTCACATAGACCCCGATAAGACAAAGGCAATCCTAGAGATGAGTCCACCGAAGAACCTCCGTGAATTCTGCGGCCTTCAGGAAAGACTAGCCTACATCAGGAGGTTCATATCTAACCTCTCAGGCCGATGTCAACCATTCACACAACTTATGAAGAAGGCGTCTCTTTCATTTGGAACGAGGAATGCCAACGCATCTTTGGTGACATTAAGAAATACTTGACGAATCGGCCAATTCTGGTATCCCCGGTTGACGGAAAGCCTTTCCTGCTATATGTACGAGCAATGGAACACTCCCTCAGTGCCTTGCTAGCACAAAATAATGATGCAGGGCATGAACAAGCCATCTATTACCTCAGCCGAATGATGGTGGGGCCGGAGCATAGGTACATCGCCGTAGAGAAAGAATGTCTTGCCTTGGTGTACGCCATTCAGAAAATACGACACTATGTGTCAGGGCAGACCATCCATGTTATCTCGCGAGTCAATCCCCTCAGGGTTCTCATGACCAAGCTAGGAGCACTCAGTTCTTGTCTAGCCACATGGGCGATAATGTTATCCTCCTATGACATGGTCTTCGTTCTGGAGAAGGCTGTCAAAGGTCAAGCCTTGGCCGACTTTCTAGCAGCCCATCCAGGCTCAGAAACAGCCATAATCTATGAAGAAATCCCAGATGATGTCATTAACTCAAACATGACTTCACATGAAGATGTTTGGCGAATGTTCTTCGATGGTGCCTCAAGAATGGGGCCCCAAGGTGATATCGTCGTTGGAGTCGGGATAGTGTTAATTTCTCCCTCTGAATTGGTGGTCAATCGGGCATATTCTCTCACGGAACCCTGTTCAAACAATATAGCCGAATATAACGCTTTGGTCATCGGGCTCCGACTTGCAAAAGAAGTGGGAGTCAAATACCTAGAAGCATATGGCGACTCGCAGTTGGTTGTCAATCAAGTCCGAGGCTCGTACGAAGTTCACAACGCGGACCTGATTCCTTATCATCAGACATCAATTGCTATCATAGCAACCTTGGAGGGGTTCTTTATAGAACATGTTCCTAGGCTCCAGAATATTGAAGCCGACGCCCTAGTAGGCCTCGCCGCTTCTTCGGCGGTTCTAAAATTATGCTCATCATCCAATTGACGTCATAGGCCATGAGCTGGTCTGTCCCAAAATCAACGTTCAACTAGATACGAGTTACTCCACCCAGATAACCAATGATGTGCAAGACTTGAGACTCCCGTTCATCGACTTTGCAGTCTACAGAATTTTGCCTGATAATGTGAAAGAAGCAACTTCAATCAGAAGGCGTTCTCTCAGAATCTTTTATGACACGGGAACAAAAATGTTATACCGACAATCTTACGACGGACTACTGTTAAGATTTCTGTCAAATACAGAAGCCAAAGAAGCCTTACGTGAGGCTCACGATGGCGTTTGTGGGGCTCACCAACCGGGCCCGAAGTTGCAGGACCATCTCTGTCGGCTGGGTTACTATTTGCCTACGATGGTAGCAGACGCAGTCGATTATACAAAGAAGTGCAATGCTTGTCAGATCCACGCTGATTTCATACATCTGCCATCTGAGTTCTTACACCCAACAGTGGCCTCTTGGCCATTTGAAGCATGAGAAATGGACATTGTTGGCCCAATCACCCCGCCATCGTCCAAAGGCCACCGATTTATTCTCGTATTCACCGACTACTTCTCCAAATAGGCGAAAGCTGTTCTGTTGGCAGAGGTAAAGACATCAAACATGATCAGTTTCATAAAACATCACGCCATTTACCATTTTGGACTACCAAGGAGGATCATTCATGACAACGGTCAGTAGTTCGCAAGCCATTCCTTCTATCGATTCTGCGACAAGAACCGAATTCAGAATGTGGCTTCAATGGCCAACAACCCATCGACTAATGGTTTGGCTGAAGCCTTTAACAAGACCATAATAAAGCTTCTCAAGAAGTTCGTGTCTTCGAACAAGCACGACTGGAATAAAAAGCTGGGCGAATGCTTATAGGCATACCGCACTACGGGTCGGACGGCTACGGGAAATACACTATTATCTCTGGTGTATGGGAGCGAGGCAGTTCTTCTATTGGAGACTTAGATCCCCTCACTTCGTGTAGCCCTTACTTACCGGTTAACGTCGGACGATATCTACTGCCGACGGCTACAAGAATTGGAAGCGATAGATGAGAAGCGGTTGCAAGCTCAACAAAGCATCGAGTTATATCAAGCACGCATCTCTCGAGCCTTCAATAAGAAAGTCAAGCAGAGAATATTCCATGTAGGCGATATTGTCTTGGCCGTTCGCAGCCCGATGGTCATGACTCACAAAACTGCCGATAAATTCCAACCCAAGTGGGAGGGTCCATACATCATCGAGACCGTATTCTCCAACGGTGTATACCGGCTCGCAAAATAGAATGGGAACTTACTCATGATGCCCATAAACGGCAAATTCCTGAAGAAATACTATGTCTAAGGATATGCTGGTACTCCCTTAAACCATCAAATCTTCCAAACTATCGAGTTATGTACACCAAGTACCTCTGAACTCACACTCTATCGTATCTCCCTGAGTGGCGAGTCATGTACGATGATACCTCTGAACTCACACTCTATCGCATCTCCCTGAGTGGCGAGTCATGTACGATGATACCTCTGAACTCCCACTCTAATGCTTTACCTCATAGGAGTCTGCCCAGTATATCATTATCTCTGGGCAGACTTCTTGGTCCTGATTATCGAGTGTCACTTCCATATTACCTCTGGTACCGATAATCTTCCGACTTAACACCTGTACCCAACCCGGGATAAAAGATATGGTGTTAAGACCGCAAAACCTATCACGTCCATATTACCTCTATTGGTTTTATCTCAAAATCTATTACTCGCACCACCAGTGCGCAGAAGAGTAATAGGTCCACCAAAGATTATTCTTGATTATCGTGTATCACGTCCATATTACCTCTGATACCGATAGTCTCTTGACTTAACACCAGTACCCAACCCGGGAGAAAAGATATGCTGTTAAGATCACAAAACCTATCACGTCCATATTACCTCTGTTAGGTTTTGTCTCAAAATCCATTCCACCAAAGATTATGCCTAATTATCGTGTGTCACGTCCATATTACCTCTGATGTCGATAGTCTTTCGACTTAACACCTGTACCCAACCCGGGATAAAAGATACGGTGTTAAGATGACAAAACCTGTCATGTCCATATTACCTCTGTTGGGTTTTGTTTCAAATCTATTACCCGTACCGCCAGTGCGCAGAAGGGTAATAGGTCCACAAAAGTTATCCTAATCAATTACTCGCACCATCGATATACCAAAGAGTAGTAGGTCCACAAATTATCATTCAAATCTATTTGCTCCCATTACCAGATGCACAAAAGGGCAATAGGTCCACAAAAAGCCCTCCAGTGGGATGTCTTTTATCAAAGACAAATGCTGTATTATGCCTTCTAGTACAAGCACCACAGATACTACAAATAAAAAATGGAGTGAATGTATTCTGCTTATTCAAAATCAGTCACATTTATAGGACTACATCAGCAGCAGAAAGAAAAGAAAGGAAAATCCAACAATACATAGTTTGGTCAGTTTGACAGCACTTTGCCTTCACCAAAAAACAGTTTCGTGGCCCTCGAAAGAAGTCATGTTTTACTGCTGAGAAGCAAACAAGGCTGTTTAATCTCCAAGGAGCTGCACAGAGGAGGGCAAATATAGCATGCTTTTCTTTCCTCCGTATTGCGGATACCTTATGTAACACCCACTTTTCTAAAATGAGGATAATTTTGAACTTTTGTAAAAGTTTATTATTTAATAATAGGATTTATGATTTATGGAAATTTTTAATTAATTTAATACTATTTAAAATTGGTGAATTATAATTTTGATATGTTAGCTAGTAAACCCTAGAACTGTTGAGCCTAGAGACTAACCATGACCATGGGGACCTAACCATGTGATTAGAATGACTATTTACAACTTTTTAGGCTAAGGGTATTATGTTCATTTTGTGACTTTTGAATTATTTAAGATTTTGATTAATTGGTAAATTTTAGATTATTTTAATAATATTTAAATTGATGTATTATGATTTTGGTCATTTTTTATATTTTAATATTTTAGGAATTTTTATATTTTAATATTGATTTTACGGGATTTGTTTGGTCGGGTTTGAGTTTCGTTTCGTTCCGACTTGTGTTTGTAACCCGGGTAGCTTAGACTATAAACAGGATCCCAAGTTTAGATAGTTATGGCCCACAAACCCCACTAATTATGTTAGTGAGTTTAGACTAATCTCACTTGTTAGATTGGTTAAGTTTGAGGCTTAAATTTAACCCTTTTGATCCCAAACTTGAACCTAACTTAAAATTAACCAAGAGGACTAGTTGAGGTCTTATTGGGCTTTCCCCCAAGGCCCAAATAGGCTTTAATGGCAGCCACTATAGCTAGGTTAGCCTCCCTTCCTTTCATTTCATTCCATCTTGCCTCTTTTTCTTCACAAAGTGTTCTTTCCTAAATTAGAGAGCTTCCATCTTTGATTTGATCTCCAAATCCTTACATCCCTCCACCAAAACTTCCATCCAACCTTCTCATACTACCAAGGGAGGGTGCTAGAAAAGATTTAGAGCAAAGTGCAAGGAGGAGTGTCCTTTTTGGAAGATATTCGTGTCGGAGCCGTGTCCTTGGGAGTATCATTGGGATTCCACTTCCAATAGGTAAAACCAACACTCTAAATTGATTTTCTATACATATTAGTTAGTTTTGAATCCATAGGATCCGCCCCCATGCATGTACCCCATTTAGATTCAAGTTTGAGGCCATTTGGAGCTCTCTTGAGGAATTTAGATATGTGTCTTGTGTCCTACTTGATAGATCCCAAATTAGGACACCCCATGTGTATGTATGTATGATAATAGTTTAAATAGATATTTAAATTCAGTTTTAGAATGGTTAGAAAGTGGATTGATCTTAGTTAGGATGGTTAGAATGAGTTTCATTTGGATACCTATGTCGGTATCCAGGTATCTTGGCCTACATGTGTTTCATTTGTCCAAAATAACTCAAATTTATCATAATATTCATCCTTAACCAAAGCAACTTAGAAATGTCATAACTTTTAGCTTAGAACTCCGATTAATCTCTCATTTTTTTTGAAAGAACCGTATCGAAGTTAGCTTTCCAAATATATACTTTAATATGCCAAAATCGTTCTGGAACTTTCTGTAAAACTATTTGAGTGTCAGCTGTCCGAAAGACAAACGCGTTTCGGTGTTTTTGCGATTTCAGGAGCTTCCGGACACGAAAATGAGATCCGTTTTGAAGTTTCGAAAAGCTAACATAAAGGACTACGACATACTTTAATCCTAGAATTTAGTGAAGGACCAATTGTAATGCCCCAGTCCCAAAATACGTAGGACTAGGTACATCGACATGCCAGCTGTTTACATACGAAGTATACTCCAATATATGGAAACCTCGTATGAATACATAAGCTGTAAAATACAGTAAATCCAGAATAACTAAATCTCATCCACTAGATAAATAAATGATATACAAGCAACTTTGAATTTGTCATGTATACAATCGTTGGGCGGAGACAAAGTCCACTACCAACTATCTCAAATAAAATGTACAAGAAGTGATCGATAAAATAACGAGACGAACCAAGCGCAATCGTCTTCGAAAGAATGGAAAAGATCACGGCCTTGGCTAGAACACCTGTAAATTCACAGAAGCACACACTTGGAGAGATAACCAGGTCCTCAGAGGGACGTAACAAGATACAAGAAAACACCATGCCATAATAACTGTGATATATAATATAAAGAAGGAAATATGTATGCAATCGGGTGCCTAACCAGTCTACAGTGATAATGCAATAAGAACAAACCTTTGACGCATAGGCAGGATCAGGAATATCAGGAATCAGGACCGTATCTTCCACTGGAGATAACCGGCAATCAGGACCGTACCTCCCACTGGAGATAACCGGCTAGCAGGACCGTACATCCCACTGGAGATAACCGGCAATCAGGACAGTGCATATATGACCCATATGTTAAGGAACTGTTCTTCCCACCCAATGCCTATTAGAGTCACATCCATGACTCATATGTACCTCTAGTAACTGCCAAGTCTACTAGCATGCAATCTATTGGCAGTTACTCCTATCCGCCGTATGCCTCATACGTATCGGTGGCCGGCCGACTACGCGAGTACGTGTCCTACATGAGAGTCACAATACGTAGTAAAGTATGTGTCAAGGCCGTATGAGATATACCAATACCTCAACATCAATGGATAGTCACTAAGCTATGTCAATGCAAAAATAATGTAAAAGCAAATAAAACGACCGATATGGTCGCTTGCTCCCAAGTGTTGACTTGGACGCACAGTAATGTAAAACATAGAGCAATATATATGAAACTGAAAATAAATAACAGGAAAATAAAGTAAAATAATCACAGAGTAAGATAGCAAGGTATCTTGCCTGATGGTGCAAAGTGGCAATCCCAAAAAATCACAATGTCAGCAAAGAAACGTCACAATCTCCAAAAAACACCGGACGCTGAAACAAACATCAAAAATGCACTCGGTGTAAAAGATATACCTAGGAAACACCTGTCCAAAAGTCAAATTCTGGAACAGGGGCAAAATCGTAATTTCGGATCAAAACGATGTCCGCCGTTGGACCTGCTTCGCACCGAAATGCGTGCCAAGATCTATGGTCTCTAAAGTCGTCAAACTACATGTCTATGGTTTTAGTTTGAGGAGAGGAACTCAACGGTATGTCCAGTTTTGGGTTCCGATGAGCCGTGTACAAATTTGCCTGTTTGAGTGGGTCGCGGGCCCGACAAAAGTGGGTTCCGATTCGACCTTCTCAGAATCGAACCAAACTTGGCACACAGGACCAAAATTTTGATTCTGACCTGTTGGTACAAGTTTTGTCTCGATCCGACGACCGTACACGAAGTTATAGGCAAGTTTACAAAACGCCGATACGGGGGTATCTCGACGGATACGCGTTGGTTTCGTCACGCACACGCGACGAAACTGAGTTCCGTCAGTTCCCACACGTCCGCAACGTCCATACGCGCCTTTCGATGCATATAGCGCGTGACCACGTCGCCCGGTTTGTCGGGGCATACGTCGTATCGGGGAAAATTCTGAAATTTTATATAAATTAACACAGGTTTTTCTCCAACTTCAACTTTCTTACACGTTAATCGAAACAACGATCCAGAAGATGCATTGTGATATCGGTTATGTTGTCTTTTACTGTTTTGGATTAGTTCCTACATTACTTTACTGTACAGCAAGAAAATTAGCCGACAAGTTGTCGGTTTAAAACAGTTTTATAGTAGTAATAAAAACAGATTTTTGTTCAACTTCGTCTCGATTTTTCGAGCAAGTCGATGGGTTGTTTCGAAATCCATCTAGAGAATCGCGAAGAGGGTCAAGTCTACTTTCCAGAAAATTTTACGGATCGAAAATCGGTGCTACGAGTAAAAAGTTACGTCGTCGGGAAGTAGGGTACCTTGAGTGGGAAAACTGCTCCGTGGCTGACGAAGGGCTGACTTTCGATGCTCCGTTCGTCGCGCACACAACTCCGTCGCTGGTGAAACGAACTCCTAGGCGAAGAGGGTATGTTCTGCTAAAATTTTCGTTTTGGGAGACTAGGGTTTTGAGGTATGTGGAGGAAGTTATATATATAGCAAGTTTGGATGAAAACCTAATACTACTAAACTACTAAAACTAATCCAATGGCCCACGGATTTTAGCATTCGCGTTGGGTTGCTGCTGTACGTAGCAACCATGGGAGGGGTGGGGCCCGCCCACTTGTGTAGGTGGGTTAACTTTGATTTGTTTTTTTTTATTTTCTTTTTCTTTTCTTTTCTTATTCTTTTTTTTCATTTTTTTTTTCTTTTTTTTCATTTCTTTTTTTTCATTTTTTTATTTATTAAAAAATCTTTTCTTTTTTAACTATTTTCTATTTTCTATTATTACTCTATTTAATAACTAAATTCTATTTTATTTATTATTTCTAATTAAAAAAACTCTTTTCAATAATACAATAATTTAGATATATTTATATACACATATATTTCTACATATAAGTATATATAAATATACACACCTTAATAAATCAACACATACACACATACATATATACATATAAATATATATCATATAAACTTACACCCATACTATGCATTACACTCATAATATTATGCATACATGTATTTTAGCAAAAATTTACACAAAATAAATAAATTAATAAATTAGGGGGTTTACATCCTACCCAACTTAAAAAAATTTCGTCCTCGAAATTAAAACTACGGTAAGGGGGGTCGAATTGCAATTACAAAAATTTTAAGGGGCTAACGCATGAAAGTCGTCCCTTAGTTTTCGAACAAATGAGGGTAGTTGTACAAGGAACCTTATTGGCTTAATTTCTATAGGGTAAGTGTTCTTGGTTCAAGGCTCTACACCACTTATAAAGTTGGCTATCCGTGATAAACGTCGTTATGAGCCTTATGAGAGGGGCTAAAAGGTACAGGGGTTTCATATTGAATGAATCCATCTCGAATTTAAACTACATTGGTGGGGCAATATCTCGTAAGATCAACTTATACCATCTCTGCTAGGCTATGGTAGTCTAGAACAAGTCCTAACTCGAGAGGTTGGGCTAGTTCCGAATCGGATTGGTTAGATAGGTGCCGTAAGTCAAAAAAATATGCCTCCCATGGCTTTTGTATACAAGTGGCACATAGGGTCTCAATTGAGTATTACACTAGGGCAGGTGCATATTGGGCTTCGAGTAGATCACAACCATATATCGGGTCGAAAGCTTTGAGTCAAGATTGGATCTCTAATTGAAGTCAGAAAGGACAATGGTATTATGGTAGGGGTTATAACTAGCCATTTTGACCTGAAGGTCGTATCATAAATATAGAGTACAAGGGAACATGTTTAGTAGGACATGATATGTCTACATGAAGGTGAACTCGTTTAGGTCTTGTATATAAAATTTGTTGGAAGGTAACAGTCGGTCTCGTGCTCTGAATATAAAATTCACGGTCGGGGACCCAAAAATTAATAAATAGAAAGTGGGAGTTCATGAGGCACTAATTAGCGTTCTAACATAAACCACTTATTCTAATCAATAGGCAATCCTAGTACATTCTAAATTCTACTGGGGCTCTACGATCTATATCCTACAGTAATTCACTCCTAGAAGTTAACAAAGACACCGTTCTATGGTTTAGTGGAGTTAGAAAGGTTCAAGTCGGAAGGTCATACCTCAATTTGTGGAAGAATATTACACGATGTACTAGGATACGAGATGTGATAGATATGAGTCAAGTTCTGAAGACCGTACTTTGAGTCCAACAGATGTCAATGATTGTATGAATATCTTTCCTGTCTATAGATGGTATGATATACTGAGGAGGATATTACGGGTCTATCTTCCCTCAATACGAGTATCTGACCTTCCGAAATCCGTAAAGGCGAAAACAATAAGTGTTTCAGGGAAAGAGGATCGAATACGAATATGGGATTCCAAAGGCATTTCAAATAGAGTTGTCAAGGCAATTGCGGATGAGATCCTAGAGCCATCTATATCTCAATCCACGTAAGATAAGCAAATAAAAGCGAACCAAATGTACGAAGGTTGATCAGACCATCATACACTGATTCTGATTAGACAATATGTTAGTGGGCGTCCCCAATATACATATGTCGTGAACAAGCTCGATAAGGATAAGCTTGCAAAAACTAGACTACATTAGCATTATTAGTCAAGATGGTAAAAACATAGGCACGAGAGATTAAGATTGAAAGAAAGCAGAATGATTCTAAGTCATATCCTGTGTTGGTATCTATACAGTCATCCTATAGTCTTCTTGTCCAAGTCCTTGGTTGACTAGATGGGTTAGGGTCCTCTAAATTCTAGAATCTAAGTAGACTTGCTAATATAGGTCGTAAGGACAAAGGGGTTGCTAGGTCATAAGGCATTCTATCCAACTTAAAGAATTAAACTAATGGTATTTTGTGACAAAAGAAACATGTCTAACTAGTAGGGATCACCTGTCTAACCTCTAGCAAGCACGAAGGGGAGATAAGATTAATGATAGAAGGAATCAAGCAAGATGCAATCTATGAGTCGAACGGTAGATAAAATCTTAGGAAAGAGGCCAAGTATGTGGATGAGATCCTAGACTTCTAATCCTATTCGCAGGTTTGCTTGGTACGGTAAAGTAACCAAACAATTTATCTTGACCTGCATGGGCCACCACAAAAACATGTAACGCCCCAGTCCCAAAATATGTAGGACTAGGTACATCGACATGCCAGCTGTTTACATACGAAGTATACTCCAATATATGGAAACCTCGTATGAATACATAAGCTATAAAATGCAGTAAATCCAGAATAACTAAATCTCATCCACTAGATAAATAAATGATATAAAAGCAACTTTGAATTTGTCATGTATACAATCGTTGGGCGGAGACAAAGTCTACTACCAACTATCTCAAATAAAATGTACAAGAAGTGATCGATAAAATAACGAGACGAACCAAGCGCAATCGTCTTCGAAAGAATGGAGAAGATCACGGCCTTGGCTAGAACACCTTTAAATTCACAGAAGCACACACCTGGAGAGATAACCAGGTCCTCAGAGGGATGTAACAAGATACAAGAAAACACCATGCCATAATAACTGTGATATATAATATAAAGAAGGAAATATGTATGCAATCGGGTGCCTAACCAGTCTACAGTGATAATGCAATAAGAACATACCTTTGACGCATGGGCAGGATCAGGAATATCAGGAATCAGGACCGTATCTTCCACTGGAGATAACCGGCAATCATGACCGTACCTCCTACTGGAGATAACCGGCTAGCAGGACCGTACCTCCCACTGGAGATAACCGGCAATCAGGATAGTGCATATATGACCCATACGTTAAGGAACTGTTCTTCCCACCCAATGCCTATTAGAGTCACATCCATGACTTATATGTACCTCTAGTAACTGCCAAGTCTACTAGCATGCGATCTATTGACAGTTACTCCTAACCGCCGTACGCCTCATACGTATCGGTGGCCGGCCGACTACGCGAGTACGTATCCTACATGAGACTCACAATATGTGGTAAAGTATGTGTCAAGGCCGTATGAGATATACCAATACCTCAACATCAATAGATAGTCACTAAGCTATGTCAATACAAAAATAATATAAAAGCAAATAAAACGACCGATATGGTCGCTTGCTCCCAAGTGTGACTTGGACGCACAGTGATGTAAAACATAGAGCAATATATATGAAACTGAAAATAAATAACATGAAAATAAAGTAAAATAATCACAGAGTAAGGTGGCAAGGTATCTTGCCTGATGGTGCAAAGTGGCAATCCCAAGAAATCACAATGTCAGCAAAGAAACGTCACAATCTCCAAACAACTCCGGAAGCTGAAACAAACATCAAAAATGCACTTGGTGTAAAAGATATACCTAGGAAATGCCTGTCCAAAAGTCAAATTCTAGAACAGAGGCAAAATCATAATTTTGGATCAAAACGATGTCCGCCGTTGGACCAGCTTCACTCTGAAATGCGTACCAAGATCTATGGTCTCTAAAGTCGTCAAACTATATGTCTACGGTTTTAGTTTGAGGAGAGGAACTCAACGGTATGTCCAGTTTTGGATTCCGATGAGCCGTGTACAAATTTGCCCGTTTGAGTGGGTCGCGGGCCCGCCAAAAATAGGTTCCGATTCGACCTTCTCAGAATCGAACCAAACATGGCACACAAGACCAAAATTTCGATTCGGACCTGTTGGCGCAATTTTCGTCTCGATCCGACGACCGTACACGAAGTTATAGGCAAGTTTGCAAAATGCCGATACGGGGGTATCTCGACGGATACGCGTTGGTTTCGTCACGCACACGCGACGAAACTGAGTTCCGTCAGTTCCCACACGTCCACAACGTCCATATGCGCCTTTCGATGCGTATAGCGTGCGACCACGTCGCCTGGTTTGTCGGGGCGTACGTCGTATCGGAGAAAATTCTGAAATTTTATATAAATTAACACAGGTTTTTCTCCAACTTCAATATCAGTTTATATCTTACACGTTAATTGAAAAAATGATCCAGAAGATGCGTTGTCTTCTCGGTTATGTTGTCTTTTACTGTTTTGGATTAGTTCCTACATTACTTTACTGTACAGCAAGAAAATTGGCCGACAAGTTGTCGGTTTAAAATAGTTTTATAGTAGTAAAGAAAACAGATTTTTGTTCAACTTTGTCTCGATTTTTTAAGCAAGTTGATGGGTTGTTTTCAAAATCCATCTAGAGAATCTTGAAGAGGGTCAAGTCTACTTTCCAGAAAATTTTACGGATCGAAAATCGGTGCTACGAGTAAAAAGTTACGTCGTCGGGAAGTACGGTACCTTGAGTGGGAAAACTGCTCCGTGGATGACGAAGGGCTGACTTTCGATGCTCCGTTCGTCGCGCACATAACTCCGTCGCTGGTGAAACGAACTCCTAGGCGAAGACGGTATGTTCTGCTAAAATTTTCGATTTGGGAGATTAGGGTTTTGAGGTATGTGGAGGAAGTTATATATATAGCAAGTTTGGATGAAAACCTAATACTACTAAACTACTAAAACTAATCCAATGGCCCACGAATTTTAGCATTCGCGTTGTGTTGCTGCTGTACGCAGCAACCATGGGAGGGGTGGGGCCCGCCCACTTGTGTGGGTGGGTTAACTTTGATTTGTTTTTTTTCTTTTCTTTTTCTTTTATTTTCTTATTCTTTTTTTATTTCTTTTTCTTTTCTTTTTTTTCATTTATTTTTTTTTATTTTTTTATTTATTAAAAAATCTTTTCTTTTTTAACTATTTTCTATTTTCTATTATTACTCTATTTAATAACTAAATTCTATTTTATTTATTATTTCTAATTAAAAAAACTCTTTTCAATAATACAATAATTTAGATATATTTATATACACATATATTTCCACATATAAGTATATATAAATGTACACACCTTAATAAATCAACACATACACACATACATATATACATATAAATATATATCATATAAACTTACACCCATACTATGCATTACACTCATAATATTATGCATACATGTATTTTAGCAAAAATTTACACAAAATAAATAAATTAATAAATTAGGGGGTTTACACCAATTGGTACAGTATTAGTTTTAAGTAGAAGAGTGACTATACGACATAGGCATTTTGTGTAACCTATGAGCCTATCTAGTATGGATATTAAATGAATGTAGAGTATGTAATACATGATATGTTAGATGAATGAAATGATATATATATGATATGTATCCTCTGTATATTAATGTATATATATGGTTGAATGCAAGCATATAGGAATGCAATCAATGTAATGTATGTAAGCAATGCATAAATGTATGAATGAAAGATGATATACAATATATGCATGAAAGTATATAATGAATGCTAGATAGGAATGCAAGGTATACATGTAATGATAGATATGAATGCATAATGTATACATAATGTAATATAATATATAATGATAGCATGTATGGTAATGTAGAATATATGATGCAAGTATGTATATGTCCACTGTTTTTCCTTTTCCTTACATTTTTCCTTCCCTTTCCTTTCTGTTTCAGTTTTTCTTCCTTTTTTTCCCTCTTCTATTTTTATGTGTTGTATACAATGTATATAATGTATAGATGCATGTAATATGCATGAATGATATGTATGTAATAAAAATAAGTATATATAAGTATGCATCTATGTATGTATGTATAGGTGCATGAATGAATGCAAGTATGCATATATGATATGTATGTTGACATGTATGTAATGTATGTATGTATACATGATATATATGTATGCATCTATGTATTATGTATAGGTGCATGAATGAATGCAAGTATGCATATATGATATGTATGTAGGCATGTATGCAATGTATGTATGTATACATGATATGTATGTATGCATGTATGCAATGTAAGTATGTATGTATGCATTTCTATAAACTAAGTTAACCTATAACCTTTTACACACATACATTAATACACCCTTTGACACCATGTATCCCATGTCACATACACCTACCTATCACTAAATCTGAGAACATTAACACATATCCTTTCACACAAATGCCAAACACACACACACACACTCACTTACTCTTTTACCTCTCCTTCTATATATATATATAAATATATATATATTTATATATATATATATATATATATATATATATATATATATATATGTATGTATGTGCCTATATATATCTATGTACATGAATATGTGAATGTGAATAATATATATATATATATATATATATATATATATATATATATATATATATATATATATATATATATATATTATATGACTAAGTTTCTATGCCTTGTTAGCTTATGGTTTAGTTTTGTGCTTGGTTTAGCAAGTGACTTAGGCTATGAGTTAGCTGCTATCTTGAATACTTGATTTGCATATACTTAGTTTGTTTAGACCTAGAATTGACTAACCTAGACTAGTTGACCATTGTTGACCCAACCCTGGCTAGTTTGACCACAGTTAACTAGAGTTGACCTTGTTTGACTTTATAGTTGACCAGAGTTGACCAAGAGTTGACTTTGACCTAGATTGACTTAGATTCATGTAGATTGTATTATAATTTCAATTACCATATAAATTAAACTCTTTATAACCTGTGTTGCTCTAACTAGGACTCTGTGAGTCCAGCTGGCCATCTTTTTATATCAGCTGTTCAGGGTATCAGGCGAGTACATTCTCTGACCGTTTCATACTTGATAGGATTTATATTTACGCTCAAGATTACTTTACTTGATGATGTCATATTGTTAACACGGATTGATACTATATGGATCCCTTTATGAGATTTTATTCCCCTCGGGAGCATCGGATACATCATGTCATGTGCGTTTCACTTTCATCATATATTTATGTGCTTTCACCATTCATGTGCACTCTCATGATTTATGTACTCTCATGTTCTCGGAGCCCCCATGTTTACATTCATGTGCATCTCATTTATGGGCCCCCATGTGATATCATATACAATAATATAACCTGTCTGGATCCTTGTGTATTGATTGGGGTACGGAGGAGTATAAATGGTCATGTGAACAATTCCAAAGTAGTGTAGTCATGTGCAAACTTTCATATTTATTATCAAGCCGTTCACATGTCTATCTTGTACTCTACATCACTAGTCACTGTTAGTTCTTTACTTATAGTAGATATTTCTTTATAGTCATCCCTTTTACTTCATATATTTTCCAGCATTTTATGTATCTTACTCTACAACATATTTACATATCCTGTCATATTATGAACTGTGTAAGATGTATTTTGTTCGCTCTAGTCCTGACTGGACCTGTTGATAAATTTTACAGATAACTTGGAGGTTACCTGCTAGCCTAGAGGAGACACAGTAGAGGTTGGAGTAGATGGCTAGAGTTTTTCTTATTTTATTTTCAGTTGTCTTAAGTTGTATTTATTTTATGCTTGTTTGAGTTGGTATTGATAACACCGAGATTTATTTCTATTTGTTATACTTATCTTGTGGATTCATAGTTATCTTATCGTGCTACTTCTAGTTTTGGTGATTGAGTTGTATCCTGCTGTGATTGTCCTCCGTACGGAGAGTATATCATATTGTATTTAAATTTAATTGTGACCTAGAACAGCATTCTACCGCCGACACTGCGGCGTAGGCTGGACGTACCCACTTCTCATGCCCTACACTGGGTGCAAGTCGTGACACCTTAGCCCCGCTCCTCCAAAATACCGTACCTTCAAAACAACATCCCTAATGGTAGTTTTACCCACTTGGAGAGCCATGAAAACAAGACGTTCATGATGACGCCTGACCACCGTCCAACTCTCCGAGGTATAAAGGTTCTTCCTACTACCTGGGGAAAACTCTTTCGAAGCATGAGGAGTTTTAAGTTGTCTGATGTGTATGCCAAAATGGGGCGGTGAAAACTCTTTCAAAGCATAGGGAGTTTTAAGCTATCTGATGTATGTGTCAGAATGGTACATTTTCACTCTATCGCCGATACCGGTCCTGGAGAAATTTGCTAGCCGGATATCTGTAAAAAAAGGGGGGGTTAGCAGGTAGAAGAAAACAACGTTCAGCCAAAACAGACCCTATACGGCCCAGTTATGAGGAATGCACATAAAAACATGAGACACATGCGGCTCAGTCTTAAAAAGCACTTATGCGACTCTGTTATGCAATGTTTATGCGGCTAAGCCAAGAAGCATTTATGCGGATCAGTTATGAGATGTATATGTGGTTTGGTAACAAGGTACCCATGCGGTTCAGCCCTGTAGCGCTCATGCGGCTCAAGTATGAGACATCCATGAAGGTCAGTGGTGCTTATGCGGCTCAACCTATACGGCCCCATTATACAGAACACATGCAGTCCCATGAGATGGGGAATATATCGATCATGCCCAAAGCGTAGAGGCAATTTACGACAAGCCCGCGCATAGAATATGCAATATGGCCGTTCAAATTTAAGTTATCGCTTTTCTACCGTCCTTACCCTTAACAGAGGGTTGCATGTCAGGATGAACGGGAGGAGAGTCCACAGCACTCGACGGAGAGGTAAACCCCTTCCCTTTGGCTGTAGCATCAGTCGACTTGGAAGCTTTCGGATCCATGGCTAACCGGGACAGAAAGATGACGAAGATGATGAAGACGAAGGAGAAAAAGTTGAAGGAAAAAACTCTTTCCGTATGGCCTATATTTATAGCTCCTCAAAGTGGAAATAGATGAATGCCGCTTCGATTCTCGTATCCATTAAAGATAATGATGACGTTTAGGGATTTTTATCCTTAATAACCGTCATCACCGCTTCGATTCCCATATCCATTAAGGATAATGATGACGTTTGGAGATTTTATCCTTAGTAACCGTCAGCTTTATCTAGAAAAAAGAACCCAAATCAAAAACCAAATCAAGGCATTAAATACAGCAGTGACAACTGGTAGACAAGATCTCCCTGCGACATAAGATCTCCCTGCGACACAAGATCTATCTGCGGCGCGAAATCATCCCTGTGGCTCAAAAATGTCCCTGCGGCACGACGTCTCTCCTGACTCGAAGATTTTTCCGCGGCTTGATATATGTCCATGCTTCTTATTTAAAGTATTCCAAATTTGCAATTTGAAAACTTCGAAGGGGATCTTATAGAAGCATGGAAAATATGGGGTTCATGCGGATCACAACTGACCGCATGAGTACCCTCAAATAAATTGACCTGCATAAAGAAAAGCCGCATGACAGACTTAGCACGCCCCCTGCGGCCCATCTTCACCAGACTGACTTTTCAGCCACAGAGAGAATAGTTATTTATGCGGCCAAGCTGATCAATCCTTCTGCTAAAGCTGACAAACTCTGGCAAAACTAATAGCTCTGACAACTCTGACACTCTGACAAAAAGAAGATAAGACATGATTAGACTGGGCATGGTCATGCGGCCAAAAGAACTACGACCCGAGCCGTATACGGCTCAAACAATGTACTTCATGCGGCCAAGGGTAACTACAATCTGAGTCGCATGAGCTTTATGCGGCTCAGAATATAGAACCTATGCGGCTCAAAAGTCCCCAAGCAACATGCAGACTAAGGGAGACTGCCGCATGAGTATTATGCGGCCCAGCATGGCCGAACTCTGAAGGGCCTATGCTGCTCAAAATGACTCAAGCAGACTGATCCTATCTTGCGATGAGACACGTGGCAGGCTATCCAATTCTCAACCACCCAGATTCGCTACAACAAAATCTCAACAACCCCACCAGCTGGCAGTCCGAGATTGAGTCTTTGTACGCTGTGAGAGACACGTGGCCCTTTATGCAGCCCAAAAATCGACTATTGCAAAAAATACTATAAATAGCAGGGTACCACACCCAGGCAAATGGTTGGCAATCCAAGGCTGGTAACCTACGAAGGGCAATTTCTTCAAGAGCAAGGAGCGCGTCAGAGAGTCCAAGGAGTAAGGCAAAGTTGCTACACTTTCCCGAGCCTCTATCATCACCCCCAGAATAAAAACTAAACAATTGTACTTAGATTATTTCCTAGGCTTTCTTTCTAGGCTTTCTCTTGTACAAGTGAGTTTGGAATCAAGTTTAATTCATCTGTAATTTGTTGGACTTGATATTTAATGGCAAACAGTCACCAATAGCACAGCCACCTCTTGCCTCGACCAGCCTGTCATTGCTATTTTTGACCCCATCTACATAATGCACAACCACAACCTCTCCTTTCATCACCCTAACGACCACCACCGATAAAGTCGACCCACAGCAATCAGAGAAGAAATAAAAGAAGAGACCCCCACCACCGTGGCCACCGGCCGACCACCCAGAAACAACCACCAAACAAACGAAAGAGGAGAAATGAGTACCTGACCTCCGCCACCACTGCTTTCTTTCGCCTGGTCGAGTGCCGTACTCCAGATTCCGAGCGCCGTGCCCCGTCGAGGCTCGCCCCACTGTCGTTCCGTGCCGGCGACTGCTTCCCTCCGTCGGCGTTGCTTCTCCAGCGACCACCGCTGCTACCTTGGACCCCCACTGTAAGAACCCTCTCCCCTCGTTCACTCTTTTCTCCTTCCTCACGCTGCTTCCTCTTTTCTCTTTGATTTTGGTTGTTAAGAAGCTGCTGCTTCTCTTTTGTCTTGGGTTAGGAATTTTAAACATAAATTTTGGAATGGGCTTCTAAGCCGGTTACAATTGTGGGCTTAATGGGTTAATTACTTTGTTTAGATAATCAACGGGTTGGCTCAGAGCCCAATAAACCTGATTCAGTTTATGTATCTACATAATAATATGTTATACTGTGTATAGATAATGTTTATATATTTTAGGCTGGGTTTTAAGCCCAACTGTGGATAGGAATTTGTTTCACAAGTTTTCTCTTCAGGCCACCAAGCCGGGCCTATAGCTCAATTAGAGAACTTTAAATTTTGATAAAATTATTGTGGCTTATATCTAATTTGGGCAGTAGCCATTAAAAGCTTCTTTGATTAATCTAATTATTATATTTTATATGGGTCTAAAGCTCATCCAGATCTTGGTTGATAATTTGGTTGATAAATGAATCCTTGAATTATTTTATTGGGCCTTTGTTCACAATTAATGTATTTCTAATAAGATTCCTAAAAAGATTTATCGTATTTTCTAAAGATATATTATTATGGAATTACTATGATTTATAATGTCATATGTCTTAATTGAGATTCTAAATAGTGGTAAATAAATTCTAAATATGTCTCTAAATAACTATACATATTTTCCTAATAAATATGTTATTTAAAGTTTTTATCAAATAAAGTTATGATATTTCCAAAATTACTAATCATAAATAATTTGTTACCCAAGGGTAGTATTTACCAGAAAGAAATTTTGCCAGTGGTATCGGCCACTATGAATAAAGATTTTAGGCTTTTGATATATATAAAATAGAATTTGGTTTTAATGAATAATTACTATTAGGCCCTTAATGAGTGACTTTTGGAATTTTAGTAGGCCTTAAGCCCATATATTACGTATTGTACAATATTTTGTATGATAGTGTTATAATGATTATTATGGCCTTGACCTTAACATACTATATTGGTTTGGAATTAAATAAATATAACCGTTTTGATTTCATTATTGGGGCTATGAACCCTAGAGACTATTTGATTTATAAGTCTAATTTTGTTAATAATTAGCCTTAAGCCTCTAAAATAATATTGATACTTTCTATAACTTTTTGGATAAATATTATTAACTATTTTCTTAATCAATTTCCTTTTAAATTGATTATGACTAATACAGTCACTTTCTCGTTCTTGTTCAATAATCGTGCCAAACTCTAACTTAGGGCTTTTATATACCAAACTAGGCTTTTTGGACAATTTTGGACTCATTGGGATAGCCCGTGCCGTCGTTTGGAACCATCTTGTGGAGCATAGCATTGTACTTACCTCGTATCGATACGTTCATATCGCATACGTCGACTCCAACCAAATCAAGGCGGGTACATTCACTGATCATTTTAATTCATGATAGTATCTATATTGCCTGTTTTAAACTACTTTACTTGATGCTGACACATTGTTAACACGGATTGGTACTATATATGGATCTTGTCATGAGATGTTATCCCCTTACCCGGTGCATCGGGTATTTTATGTTCATGTACTTTATCATGTGCATCACATACTCCTTGTACTCGTATTCTTCATGTACACTCATGTCCTCTCATGTACTCTCATGTTCACATGTGCTTTATGTACAACTAACAATCATGTACGTAACATAACTTGACCAGATCCTTGTGTATTAATTGGGGTAAGGGGGAGTATAAGTGGTTATGTAATTATATCCCAGTAGTGTAATCATGTACATGTCTGTTATACCCTCACGTATAATGGAGTTACCTTCTCTTAGTCATGTGCAACCAAAATCGATTACATAACCATCTTGTGCTTGAAAGACTTATATTATTTATAGTTCATAGATTCTTATTATATTTTATGTGCTCAGTTTACTTATCTATATCTCATGCATTCATGTACTTCTTTACAGTACGTCATGTATTTTATTCTACTATTAGCTCTATATTTCCTACCATATTTGGAACTGCTTTTAGAGATATGTACTCGTTTCCATCCTGACTGGACCCATTGATAAATTTTAGGAATTGTTATGCCCCATATTATTGGACTACAGGATGATGCTCGCAGAGATGGATCTCGATGTTCTATTCACCGTGAGTTGTCTTCCAGGAGTTCTAGGCCTTGTAGTTGTTATGTTTCATTATTGTATTTGTCTCCATTACATTCTGGTCCTGTATATTCACTCGTAGACTATGTCTGTTCTAATATTATTGATATCTTTTCATTCATATCTTTCCTAGTTGTTATGGTGTAATTTGAGTACATTATGATTTTGGATCATCTAGATGTTGTAGATAGTTAATGGGTACTTGACAGCGTACTACCGTCGATATTGCGGCATAGGCTGGATGTGGCCCACATACTTGTGTCCGACTATCCGGGTGCGGGTCGTGACACATTTTTGTGGTGGCCCATGCAGGTCAGTCTTTTCAACTTTTGCGAAGTCGTTGAAGTACTTAGGCTTAGCCGTACTACTGCAAGCCTACCCTAGAATTTGGATTTGAGTCATGGAATATTTTGAAGTTCGATACTCAATCACACATTAGGAACTCTTGATAGATTCCAGGGATGACCCCTGGGAGTCTTATTTCAAAAACATTTCTAGTCTATTTCCACTTGCTTTTATTTATCCTGATTTTGAAACATATGTCCGTTATCAAACCTTGTTCTTGCATTTAGGATGAGTTTATGGACCCAGAGAGAACTAGAAGGTAGAATTGGACTTTTATACCATTTAGGTTGAGAGTTGTTTTAGAATGTATTTCAGGAATTTGAATTTTGACCTAGATAGTATCTTTGGGGCAACCCTTGAGAATCGTTCTGAAATCCTACCTCGGGATCTGTTTTTGCATGTTTCTATTTACTTATTCTTGATTCGTTATTAAATTTTGAATTTTGAAGTTTGTTGTTAACTTTGATTTTTGTATTTAGATAAAATTTTATGGATTGAGTTAAGATATATTCTGATAATATATTTGATGAGGATAGTGGAAAGGATAAATGTCTGCTTTATTTATAGAATTTAGAATTTATCGCAGTCATACTAGCTAGCACGACAAGGACATAGAGCCTGATTTTGGATACACTATCCTAGTTATGGAATTTAGATTTTCTTGCAGCCATACAGGTTGGCGTAGCGAGAATTTTAGGTAACAAGATTATAGGGTGTATACCTTAGTTATGGACTCTATCGTTTATTACAGCTATGCTTACTGACGTGGCAAAAAATTTGGCAACATGATTTCAAAAAGACTTGTATGATTATCAGATCCTATCTTAAATTGGTTCACTTCTTTATGACCAAATGAGCAAGAACAATTTTTATCACTATTTCTTCATCTTACCATTGTTTTCTTGTATTATCATTATTTTTATTATCTTAGTTTAACTCTTTCCTGATCACATCAATCACCTATCTCATATCTATTTCTATCAGCTACACCTTGAAATCGTTTTGAAATCTCATATCTCTTTACATTGGAAAGGCCGAGGAAGTATCGTAAATCATCTAGCTCGGAAGGACGTAATTTGTAATTAATATAAATATTAGACCTTGGTATAAATTTTGAGATGAAGGTATGACTGAGATTGGAAATGAAACCAAGAGGCCGATATTATCAGTTTAGAAACAATTATACTAGAGAATTTGGAGGATGAATTACTTAGAAAGAACATAAAAGGATTTTGAGTAAGAAGGACAGTAGGACGTGCATTAATGGTTAGAACATTAATATTTTGTGGATATAGTTTAGAACTGACGAGGATATCCGAGATCAAAATGTTTTTGAACTTGGATAATCTTAGGTTATTGGTTCTCAAGATATTTCATATTAAGTTGTGATGCAAAAAATTAGGAATTTAAATGATGGAGAATAATTTTTTGTATGGCCTAGTAGTATTAGATTTGAATAATACGAGGAGCGTGATTTGAACAAGTGCAAGGGTTTCATAAACTTTGATTTAGTGGTTTCGGGTCAAATTTAGGATAAGGTAGAGGAATTTGGATTTAAAGATGATTAAGTGGATAATATTGAGCTCTAACAAAGGATATACTTCATGGGTTAGCAACCTTGGAATAAAGGTCAAACCTTTAGTATTATGACCAGGTCCAATCTTCATAACAGAAGGTTATAACTTTTGGTATTAGTCATAGAAGGTTGATTTACATATTTGGACTTTTGAGATAAATGTATGATTGACAAATAATGATAAGATAAACTTGGTAGTTGCAGAGTGTGATGATTATCTTGACTTCCCTATGATTCTTGCCTTTTGATTTCCTTGTCATAGTAAATGGATTTCAAATTATTCCATATCCTTGAATCATCCTTTAAGATTTAAATATTGCTGAATTCTAATTCCCTTGATCGCGACCAATCGACTTTGGTCATACCCTTATCGTGCCAATAGCCTTGATCATACTCGGTTGAATTAAATTCAGCCGTGACCTAAATCTCTATCAATATGTTACTCATGCTCAAAAACTTCGATTCGTTCTTATCAAACCTAAATTCCAAATCAAGAGTTAATTAGTCATATTCTTCATCATGTCAATATTTTAATCTTAATCGTGATTAAACTCCGATACCAATATCACTCGTGCGTAAAAACTATGATTTATTCTTTAAAAAAAAGACTACATTCTGTTCCAATCATGATTAATCTTCAAACTATCTTTGATCATACCAAAATTTCATGTTTGGTCGTGCCTAGATGACCTAGCACGACTAGGCGACTTGAATCCCATGATCGTGATTTCGACGATTATAACTATACATATTACCTTTGCCTCTGAATCGTGCCAAAATTTTGGCCATTAATCACGACTGTCCGATTTGACTATGAACTTGTCATGTCAGAATTTGAGATTGATCATATCGGAATAAAATTTTTCCAACTTGCCTAAGTTCCGATTCTCTAGTCACCCGTGCTCAGGTTTCATTCCTATTTCGTGACTAAGATTTTAATTTTTGTCACTCTACTCTAATCGTGCCAAGTGAACTTAGATTATTTTCAGATTTTAAATCACGTCCGAGCTCAGATCGTATTTCATGACTTAATCATACTCATCAAATTTTTATCGTGCAAATAAGGTCTTGAATTCGAATCTTAATTTTGCCTAAAATCTTATCTTAATCATAACTAAGTTTTGATTTTAATTGTGCTCATACGACTTGAGCCTGACTTTTATCAAGCTTAAACTCTTCTGACTGTTCGGTACTTAAATCTTGAATTCTTCCTTCGATTCTCCTGACCATGACTGAGGTCGTGCCTGAATGACTTAAGTTTATTTTCTAAATCGCGCCTAAATAATTTCGTTCATATTCGATTCTATCATGCCAAAATCACTAATCGTGCCGAAGTTATTTGAATTTATTATCTTGATGGTGCCAAGTCATCGTCATTTGATCGTGCCTAAGCCGCTGACTAAACCCTCTATCATGTTTTTGATCCCTCCGTCAATCTTAATTTCAAGGACGAAATTTCTTTAAGGAGTGTAGATTTGTAACCTCCATTAATCGATTTCTTGGAATTTTTTTCGAAATTCTTGTATTTTCTAAATTTTCTAAATCATGGAAATCATGAATACGATATAGTTTTGACCGTAATTGCTATCGGTCCTTGTTGGTCCTTGACTTTGTAAAAAAATTTTTTTTTAGAAAGATGTTTACGCTTCTGTCCACTTCGAGATAGGATATAAGTTATAAATATATTTTCCTTTCTTATAAAGATCATAAGTGAGATAATGTTTCGTAAACAAAAATATATATTTACTAATTCTTTTAGATAAAGGTTTTGAAATTGTAGTTTATTGGATTTCAGCAAACGTATCGGCCTAAAACTATTTTGGTCCTAATCCGGGTGGTAGCTAAATTGTAATTAGCTACCGATATTTTGTTTGAGTATTTGATTTTGTGAAACTAATATATATACAAGATTTTTGTCAAATTGATTTTCTGCTTGTTTCCTTGGAACATAAATAATTAATTTTCATAAAGAATTAATTGTCAAGTTAGGAATGAAATTAGAAAGTATATTTATTAGCTAATAAATAATTAACTAGTTATAACTAAATTACCATATCTAGTAATTAATTTAGTAGTAATCAGCTAATTAAATCAATAAATATCAATATGTTAGTTGTTAGTGACTAAATTAGCGTTAGTGTTAGTTTTCACTAAGTCATCCTAATTCTATTACATGTGCAACTTTGGGGTTTCTCCTACTATCCTATAATTACCCCGCTTCCCAATGAGATGTGACAATCTAATAATTTCTAAAAAAATTCCTAGCATCCTAGCTACAGCCGCCACCCCTCCTGACATTCCCTTCTCGAGCCATCCCGACCAAATCCCAGTCACCACCACAGCCGACCACCATTGGGACATCACCACCAGCAAATAGACCAACCACCATTGCAGTCTCGTTCCAGGCCAACCCAGCCAGCAACACCCCGTCTTCGACCACCCTCATCCACCTCCCGGTCATAGCCGACAAACACAACCACCATCGTTCCGCATCACCAATAGCACAGCTACCTCTTACCTCGACCAGCCGACCAACGCCATTTCCGACCCCCTCCAAACAATGCACAGCCACCACCTCTCCTTTCATCACCCTAACGACCACCACCGATAACGTCGACCCACAGCAATCAGAGGTGAAATAAAAAAAGAGACCACCACCGCCTCGGCCACTAGTCGACCTGTCACGACTCGCACCCAGTGTAGGGGAAAGAGAAGTGGGTACGTCCAGCCTACGCCGCAGTGTCAGCGGTAGAACGCTGTACTAGGTCACTATCTATTCAACCACTCATGCAATTATGTAATGTACTAGTCAAAATCTCAACTCCAAATGGAGGACAAGTATAGATATAATGAAATCTCAATCACAGTCTGTAAACCCCCAAATTTTTACTACAATTTTTTTTGGTTTGATTTTATTTGCATATTGTACGTCGCGCGCGAATTTGAGTTTTTCATATTTGCTCGTCGAGTGCGAATATGTGCGAATTACATATTTTTAGAAAAACGTTTTGATTATAGATTTTTTTATATAGTTTCAAAATAATATATGATAATTATTTTTACTTAAAGTTGGAAAAAGCGTTCGTCGAGATTTTTCTTCCAAAATGATATTTTTTTAAGTAGTAATAATTTTGTAAATATTCATATACGAGATACATCTTAATTTTCAAAAATTTCTATTAGAATTTATCTTAATCTATGGAAACGGTATTTCGAAGTTCCTATTAATATTAAAAATATTGTATGATTTTTTAAATTATTATTAATTATTATAAAGATATTTTGGAAAAAAAAACCATATTAAATGTTTAATTAGTTAGAATAATTTAGATTTAATTTATTCTTAAAAAGCGTTAACTATTAGATAAGATTTATCTACATTTGGATTTGATTTGAATTGTTTTAAAATTGATTTAAAGTAATAGATGAAATTATCTAAAGGGGATCTAAATATTCCTAATCTATATCAAACTAGAAGTTCTACGCCCTATAAATATGAGAGCCTCCATAAGCCTTTCATTCACAAACTCCTCCACAAAACTGTGCGTACGTCGTGTCAGTGTCCAGTACCTTATTCTAAATTTTTACATATACAATTCAAATTTCCTGTGTCGGACACACCCCCGACACCACCAAAGCCTAACCCTAGCCTTAAGCCTAAGTCTATCTATCAGCAGCCGTCCATGGCCAGCCACAGATCCCGCGATCGGCCGTCGCGCTTGGCTCTAGTCATCTCCGTCGTGACCTCCTTCCCTGTGACCTCTTTCCCTGTGACTAGTCAACCGGACCACCATCTGACTCCCCGACCCCCGACTCCCTCTATACCAACACCTCCGTCTCCTTCGCCCAAACAACTAGCCACCCTTCCGCTGGCAACCCCCCCATCAACACCATCAGAATCCTCCCACCACCGTCCCGACTTCACCCAAGCCCTGCCACCGCACAGTCATAATCACCGCCACCAAGGGCCTTCGGCCACAGTTCCTCCAGGCCACCACGAGCGGCGCCCTCACTGGGCACCTTCACCACTCATCCCTCTCCTCCTTCCTCCACCTACCGGCCGTGGCAGCCCCGCCACTACTGGAGAACTCGATCCCCTTTCTACTGGAGATCTGACCACAATCCTCTCCCCCTCACCACAGCTAGCACCACCACCACCACCGACATAACCACCACCAAAAAAAATTAAGGAAGGGGGGAATCTAAGCTGAGCCGGCAGTCCTTTACCGTGCTCGGAACGACCTCCACACGGAGCACCGCGGCCCTCTCTCCAGGTCTGGACGAGTGCAGCCGCCTGCCGCAACCCCGGCCACCGAATCCCCATGACCAGTGCCTCGCCGCGCGCGTGCGTCTTCTGTGCCGAGCCTCCGCAGCCTCTCGCCTCCTCCTGCACAGCCGTTAACCCTTCTTCGACCCCCTCTCTGTTCCGACCTCCCTCCTGGACCGTCTCGCCGCCGGCGAGCCCTGCCACACCGGGCGTCACTCCAACCTTGGCCTCATGTCCGGTGATCTCTCTTCATCCCCTCGCTCTCCCACTTCTCCTTCTCTCTCTTCGTTCCCCATTTTATTTCCTTATGTTGTTTTACTTTCCAATATAAGAAAACATGGGAACAACCATTGATTCATTTTCTTTTTGTTTTTTTGTTTTTTGTTTTGTCTTTATTACATTTAGCAACTGAAGATATTGGTAATAGTTTATGATTTTAGCAGAATATAGGTATGTGTTATAGTTTACTACCATTACAAATAGCATAATTTTATTATCATTTTTATTAATATTATTATTATTATTCTACTACAAACTTTATTGTTATTGTTATTAATGTATATATATATATATATATATATATATATATATATATATATATATATATATATATATATATATGTAAAATAGGGATACTCTTATAAGAATTGTTATTATATTTATCTTTAAGCAATTAAAATTATTATTAATATTTTGTGCAGTATAACAGAATTTAAATACATTTTTATAAAATATATTTTATAAACCCTGTTATGGTTATATTGAATCCACTGGTTTTACTTTTTTTTTGTTAATATTAAATATTGTTATAACTCTATTTTATATTACGATATTATTTTTAATATGATTTTTTACTTATAATTAATAAATATATTTTACTACAGTATTTTAAGCTATTATCTTCCAAACATAATTTGACCTTAAAAATATGTTTATAATAATTTCTATATCAAAATATAGTTTTAAAATAGTTATACATATTTCTCGATTTTCAAGTAGTCAATAAAAGCTTAGCTTTTTACCAAAATTATATTTTTACAAAATATGGGTTTTAGTCTTAACTAATTTTATTATTTTTTACTTATAATATATTTGATTTATAAAAATATATAGGTTTCAAACTAAAATACTACTTTGACGAAACTTAGAGTTCGCCCTAAAATGACTTTCGATTTTTCGGGTATTTGTTTGAAAACATATTTTGACTAATAATTTATATTTCAAGTATTATAAAAGATTTTCTAAAATCAAATATATTATTTGACTTCCTACGATTTTTCTCCATCTCGTAATTTAGCCCATTATTCCTATTCCTTGCCAATACCGTACATCCTCCTATCTACCCTAGCTAATCTGATTATCCTGGACCCGATGGAACAGCCCGTGCCACCTTGAACATCGCATCGCACCAGGCGTCACTACCAGGCAAGATACCTTGCCATCTGCTGTTTACGTATTTTAGCTCACCATATTACATGCATTTATTTATTACTTATTTTCTGTAATATAAAATTGTTTCTTCAAAACTGCATGTTATTGTAGAAGCATGGAAAATATCAGAATGATGGTCTATGCGGCTCAGAGCAGGAGAACCCCATGCGGCTCATACAGGGGCAGTCCCATGCGGTTCAAAGAGACTCTCAGTCTCATGCAGCTCGGGACAGGAGAATCCATGCGGCTTACATAGGGATAGTCCCATGCGGTTCAAAGAGTCTCCCAGCCTCATGCGGCTCAGAAGTACATGCGGCTCACAAACGACCAACAGAGATATGCGGCTCGATCAACACCACGTGTCCCCATGGGATCCTTTCACATAGCTGGCCATCGAGTAATGGCCTTATTTAATGCTCTGTCATGATTTGACAGCTGACGGCTCTGACATAAAGTGCCATGATGGTCCTGTCATAATGACAGACTCTTCGGAAACAAAAAAAATCTCTGATACGATCCGAGATTGCCATATGGCAGACTCCCATGCGGCTCAATCGAAGAACAGCTTCATACGGCTGGCAGGAATCATCTTCCTGTGGCTCACCACGAAACCATCCCATGCGGCTCGCAAGTACTATCCCTATGCGGCTCGCTGAGACGCTGTCTTATGCGGTTCATGGATATCATGCGGCTCTGGCAGGGTCCACCATTAAGACACGTGGCAGAGATTCAATTGCCCCCATGACTTGACAGCTGGTAGCAGGATGATTATGGGATGCGTGGTATTAAATCAATCAGAGATTTACCAGATCCCAATAACCATATTTAACGTTATCCTCATAATTAATGAGATCAGGTCATATCATTCATGATCAAGCCAATGGGACACGTGGTGAGAGATCCAAGGTTGACACAACCAATCATGAAGATTTAAAGCAATCAGCATTGATCATTCACAGGATTCAATACTATCCACATTAATGGCCCAGATCCCTCACGCTTAAGACTAATGGTCCAGATTTATTAATCATCAGGCCGCCGCCACTTTGAGAATGGGCAATTATCCAAACCCTAATGATGCCCCCACTCTTATAAATAGCAAGGTGCCATCCCCTTGTGAAGAGAGACACACAGAGAGCTTCCCCCTAATAATCAGAGAGAAAATACACACAGAGAGAGAGAGAGAAGCCGCAAGAGCAACACGAGGAGAGCAAGAAGAGCATATCTTCGTCAACGCCAAGCATCTCGTCACAGGAGCCAAGGCTGCGTACGATCGTCCAAGGAGTACGGCAGAGCGGCCATCGCTTTCCCGAGCCTCTATTGTCACCCCCCAGAATCAAAAATAAACAATTGTACTTGGATTGCTGTACCTAGGTTTTCGTCCCTAGGCTTTCTTCGTACAAGCGAGTTTGTAACGTGAAGTAAAAGTCCAGTCCTCCCATAAAACTGTTCTGTTCTTTTATATTTCATAGCAAACACGATGGCGACTCTGCTGGGGACAAACTTTTCCACGACTGAGGAGTTGGTGACGCAGTCGGATGCAGCCAAACTTGGCTCCACGCAACAAAAGATGGTCGTCCGCTTCGACCAACAGGCATTTGAAGAGATGCTCTCCGAAGGAAGCGCTGGCCCGGTCCAGAAGCGCACCCGCACGACGAAGGCTCGCAAAGAGTGGAGGCCAAAATCATTTGCTCCTCCCCAAGCCCTCGATGGGATACCCTCTGTTGCTCAAGACGGCAAGAAGGACTCTTCTGCGGCCCCACTTCAGACCGTAGACAACTCTGCTGTCCCCAAGTCCGGCAGAAGAAAACACTATGATGCTGGACTTGCAGGGGCAGAGAGAAACTCTATACGATCCGAGCCGTATAAGGGTATTAGCCACAGGAAGAAAGCTCATGCGGCTGCATCCGCCAGCCGCATGAAGAAAACTCATGCGGCCGTATCTGTCAGCCGCATAGTTTATGCGGCTACAGTTGCCGACCTCATGGATGAGACTCATACGGTCATTGAAGTCAATCACTTACAGAAAACCCATGCGGCCACAGTTGCCAACCGCATGCGGCCAGCCTGCACGGTCGTGAGTCCCAGTCGTACAAGAATAACTCATCCGACAGCAGAAGACAACCGCATGCAGACAGCCTGCACGGTTTCCAATCCTAGCCGCATAGCGTCCGTTCTACGCCCTTCTCGATCAGTCTTCGACCGTCTCTCGTACGGTCCTAACCCTGATGGTTCTCTGGATGATAAGCCAGACTCTGTGGTATTCAACTTAGACTCTTCCTATTACGCACCCGCAAGTGCTAAAAAGAAGAAGTCTAGGGCAGCGCGGGCTCATCAAGCTCAGTCAGCTGCCCCAACCTCTGACTATCGGGGCGTCCCGTTGACTATCACGCGTGCCTCTGATGGGAAGTTGTATAGAACCGCTCGAGTCCAGCCCCCGGCAGCAAAAGGACAAAGTGGTTCCTCTGACCTGCGTGAGGCGATCCTCCATAAGCGCAAGGAAAGAGAAGGGACTTCGGTGTGCAAAGAGTCCTCGCTTGGACGTCACTACACCCAAATCATCGTTAACTGCTGTTGCAACAACGCGGCAGTGACGGAAGACCGGCCGTCAGTCTTCCAAAGACTACAGCATCCGAGCTCAGAGGACGAGGCACCTCCTATTGTCTCCTGCAATTCCACCCAGAAAGTCCCCGCCAAGAGGAAAGGAAAGAAGACAAGCATCTCCAGCCCCAAGATATCAACCACTACAGCTAAGAAACTGTCGTCTAAACAGTTGTCCTCCACCGGAGTATTCCAACACACCCGTTTAAAGACGAAATCTGCTGCAATGGGAAATTCATCATCCACATCGCTGGGGGTCGTGGGAACTGGGGGTAGCACTCCTCTGAACATCCACAACAATTCGATGTTTCAAGAAGACGAGCCCGGGGAAATAACTCTCCCATCAGGTACAACAGACGCCGATGTCCCCGAGGACATCCATGACTCTCAAGCAAGCTCTGAGGCTGGGGTACTGTTCCCTCCGAGTCCGAACCCGAAGAGAACATTCCCACCTACCCCGATGACTTCTCGGTGCATGGGTATGACTCGGAGGGCACATCCTCCACCGTTCCTTCCATCACTCCTTATGTAAGGACAGTGTTTATGACGGACAGCAATCAAGGTGGTTCCAGTGATCGCCAACGCATCGACACTTTGGAGGCCATACTACACGCCTTGGTCAAGTCTGTAGACGAGATCAAAGCGGCTCTTCCTACTCTGCAGGGAGTGACACCTGGCCAAACAAGCGCGGGTCCCACAATCAATGTAGATTCAAATTCAGCGAAACCGAACCCGGGCAATAATCCTCCCGAAATAACGGCCCCTACCGCGACAAATGAGGCCCGAGAAGTAAGAAAAGAGGTTCAGGAGCTCCGAGCCATGTTCCACGCCCGAGAAAACTCTCAAGATCTCAGAATACGGCAACCATATCCTGCTGAATGGAGGGATGTTCCATTTCCACCAAGATATAAGCCGTTCAATATCAACCCATATGATGGCAAGACCTCAGCAAGTCGGTACATCACTTACTTCGAGGTCACCACCGACCATCTGCCCCATGATGATGCTATCCTCACGCAATTATTCATTGGGGCATTGGAAGGAGTCACCTTCGACTGGTACCGCAACCTGCCAGACAACTGCATCCACTTCTTCGCTGGCTTCAAGCGCTTGTTCTTGGAGAGATTCTACGAGGTAGGACAGGACATCACCATGTCCACCCTCATGGACGTCGTCCAAGGGGAGAAGGAGCTGATAAGGAACTACATTGAGCGGTCCCGCCATGAAGTTGCCCTCTGGAAATCAAGATTCCTCCTTGATTGAAATTTGCCAAAAGAGACCCCTTCCAACAATCAGTCTCTGGATGGGCGAAAGTCAATTCAAGGACTGGAAGACATTTATCATCAGCGCCACAAGCGCCAAAGAACGATTGAAGAAGCCTCGCCAACTGGGATTGCACATCTCGGACGGAGAGAACAAGGACAAGCGTCCCAATAACGATAATGGGGGTAGCCCCTCCAACAATCGGGACGGCATGGGCAAGCAGGCTATGGTGGCTGACACGGCACAAAAACCTGAGCCAAAGCCAGCAGACAAACAATGGTCGCAGATCACGTACTCCTTCGAAGACGGTCACGTCAAGCCCATCTTGGACATGCTCATACAAGGAGACAGAATTTAGCTTCCTCTACCAAGACGGGAACCGCGGCCAGCAGATCTGGAGAACCCAAAGTTCTGTCATTACCACCGCTACGTTCACCATGCTACACATGACTGCTACCAGCTAAAATGATACATCCAAAACCTCATTGATTTAAACGCTCTAGCCATCAATTTCGAGGAGGTAACCGTAGCAGCCAACATGGTGTCCGTACAATTTGGCAGCTTCCCTCCAACAGAGACTCAAGACGGTATTGTACCCATCCCTCTGGCGACGATGGAGATTGCTAATCTTCCACCTGCCCGGGATCAAGCTGCTGGTTTAGTGTCCCTCACCACATCACGGGGAGAAATCATGTGGGTCCACCCGGATCTAGTATCTGAAGTGACTCAGTCCGCTCCGCCTTCTATTCACAAGAAGAAGAGTAAAAAAGTCAGATCCTACCGCACCATCTCGACAGATGTGGAAAAAGTTACGACCGTTGTCACTCGATCTGGAGCACAATCCCAACCCGTGGTTGAGAACTCGACTGATGATCATCCGCCAGCTACCACTGACGCTCCAGCGCCTCATCAGCCTCCGACGACCGACAAGCCTAGGCTGAAGGAGACTCGCTTCAACAAATCCCTCCGAAAAGAGACACCTCAGGGGCTAGAAAGGCCCTATAACTTTGACATCTTAGCGCAATTGGCTAACACACCGGCCAAGTTGTCATTATACGACCTCCTGAGACTCTCCAAGGATGTTCATGCGGCTTTGAGCGATGCACTCCAAAACGCCGACGTATACCTGGCTCAGGTCAACCTCACGGGAGAGAACCCGCCTGCAGATCACCAAGACAGCGCCTGCACGGGAGCAATGCCTAACATCGTCTTCACTCCGCAGGACATGCTCATCAAAACCAACCTGCACGATCGCCCGCTATACTACACTAGATACATCGGCGACATAAAGGTGGATCGGATGCACATTGATCCTGGCTCTTCCATAAGTATTATCCCGAAGGGTCTGCTACATCATCTCCGTATCCCAATGCATCGCCTGACGCCTACAAGCACCGCCATCAGCGGTTTCAATTCGGGCAGGAGCTACCCAATTGGGAAGATTCGTCTGAAGTGTCAAATTGGCGACCTCCAATCCGAAGTCACCTGCTACGTCATAGATGCAGACACTTCTTACAACATCCTCTTGGGGCGCCCATGGATACACGATTATATGATCGTGCCTTCCACGCTACACCAGTGCTTCAAATATGTCAACAAATACGGCTTTGTGAGGACAGAATTTGCTGATATCGATCCCTTCAAAGGGGTCGAATCTTACTACTCAGACTCCTGCCTGTACAAAAAATCGAAGAAGCACCTTGGTGAAGGAGACATACAAGCTAGTACCGAGACAGCCACAGGATCAGAAGAGCCTCTGACGATCCACCTCCAAGCTCGCAAACCGGACAAGTCTGCACCTCTTACTGCCACCCTGCGGAAGGACGCGATCAGCCTCTCGGCGCAAGAGGAGCAGATGATAATCCAGCTGCCAAGGTCCGGCCAGGTGTCGAGGCCCACAATGGGGCTACTGACAATCAGACTGCCGAGAGTCGGTCAACCCCAAACAGAGAAGCTCAATCCCTCCGACAAGCCGCTGACGATACGCCTTCCTAAGAAGGGTCGTCATCCCGATTCGAGGTCTGACACTGCTAGCAAACCAGCCACTCCTCGCTCCACATCAAGTGCCAAACTGGGGGTCGCTAGTCTGCCAACAACTCCACGTTCTACTCCACCAGCCGAACCTCTAACAATCAAGCTGCCCAGGGCGTCCTCTCAGTCTTCCTTTACACAGGGGTAGCCAAAGAGGAACCGGAGCTAGCCAAGTATGTGGCTGCCCATACTGATGTTCCCTTCGCTGATGATGTAATCCCCCAAGAAAAGATACCTTATTTCATCAATAAAGGGTTATCTTTGAACTACATCGAGCTCAATAAGCTATGTACAATGTATGCTATGGAACACGGTATAGGCACTCACCTACACACACAGGTGACAAATGTGTACACCGCGATCCAGCTTACTCGAGTAGAAGACGCTTACTGAATAATCGAGGGAGGGGACCATCCAATCATCTTCGGCCGGAAGGACGACCCGCATCCCTTCACCATAGAGGAAACCGACCTCGGGCCAGATGCCGGAAGACTGCCTCTGTATCTCTATAGCCCCCAATCTAAATATCTCATGAAGAAACAAGGGTATGATCTGGAGACGACGCCAGGTTTGAACTATGGCACTGGGCGGCGATTACCTTTGAAGCCGCCAGTCCCGACGGGCAAACCACGGGACTACTATAGCAAAACTCGATGCGGGTTAGGGTATGTAACGCCTACTACGACCCCTGAGAGTTCAGATGAAGAATGCGACTGGCAGTCACATTCAACCGGGTCACCAACTTCTGACTCGGATACCAGCATCGGAGACGTGTTCAGACAAGTCTTGTCAGTCAACATGGCATTCGCCGACGCTTACGAAAAAGACAAAGACATCCCCAAGATCCTCGAGCTAGAGCCGTGGGCCCAGCAATTGGATGCACAATGGAAAAAATGGTTCTAACTGAGAGAGCCTCCTACTGAAGATGAAGTCATACAGGTTGACCTCGACAGCGAATCTTCTCCAAAACCAATTTTCGTCAGTAAAAGCCTAACAGATGAAGAGCGAGAATCGCTGCTGGAACTTATCAAAGAGTACATTGATGTGTTCGCCTGGAGCTATGAAGACATGCCAGGGTTAAATCCCGACATCGCCCTTCACAAACTCAACATTCGGCCGGATGCGAAGCCAGTTAAGCAACAACAGCGACGCTTCCGCCCAGGCATCATGGACGCGATCGAAGCCAAAGTCAACAAACTAATAGCCAGCGGCTTCATTCGTGAGGAGCAACATCCTGACTGGGTCGCCAACATAGTTCCGGTCCTCAAGAAGAATGGGAAGATTCGAATCTGCATCGACTTCCGCAATCTGAACGAGGTGTGCCCCAAAGATAAATTCCCCCTTCCCATCACAGACATCATGATCGACAATACCTACGGCTTCGAACGTATGTCATTCATGGATGGCTTCTCGGGGTACAACCAAATCAAAATGTCTCCTGACGACGAAAAGCATACGTCATTCTGAACACCAATTGGCACGTACTGCTACATAGTCATGCCTTTCGGTTTAAAGAATGCTGGCGCCACATATCAAAGGGCCATGAGTATCATCTTCAGGGACCACTTACGCAAGACGGTGGAGTGCTATATTGATGACATCGCCGTCAAGAGTCGCTGTAAGAAAGACCATCTGCAGGATCTGAGGACGGTATTCGACATGATGCGAGCGCACAATTTAAAAATGAACCCTACGAAGTCCTTCCTGGGCGTATCCAGTGGAAAGTTCTTGGGTTTCATCATCACCGCCCAGGGTATCCATGTTGACCCTGAGAAGACGAAGGCAATTATGGAGATGGGTCCCCCGAGAAATCTCCGCGAACTCAGAGGCCTTCAAGGTAGGTTAGCTTACATCAGGAGGTTCATTTCTAACCTCTCCGGGCGATGCCGGCCATTCATCCATCTCATGAAGAAAAGCGTCTCATTCGTATGGGATGAAGAATGCCAACGTACCTTCGACAGCATTAAAGAATATTTATCGAACCCTCCAGTCCTGGTGACCCCGGTTGCTGGAAAACCATTCATGCTCTATGTACGAGCAATGGAGCATTCCCTTGGCGCCCTGCTAGCACAAAACAACGATGCAGGCCATGAACAAGCTATATATTACCTCAGTCGAATGATGATTGGGCCAGAGCACCGATACACCACCGTGGAAAAGGAATGCCTCGCCCTAGTGTTCGTCATTCAGAAGACGCGGCACTATGTCACGGGACAAACGATACATGTGATCTCACGAGTCAACCCTCTCAGGGTCCTCATGACCAAACCAGGGGCACTCAGCTCTCACTTCGCTACATGGGCAATATTGCTGTCCCCCTACCACATGATCTTCGTCCCATAAAAGGCGGTCAAAGGTCAAGCCCTGGCAGACTTTTTGGCAGCCCACCCGGGCTCGGAGACGTCTAGGATATATGAAGAGATCCCAGATGAGGTCGCCGACTCCCATACAACCTCTCACGATGATATATGGCGAATGTTCTTCGACGGCGCCTCAAGGACCGGACCTAAGGGCAACATTATCGTCGGCGTCGGGGTGGTACTGGTTTCTCCCTCCGGGTTGGTGATCAACCGCGCTTACTCTCTCACAGAGCCCTGTTCTAACAATGTGGCCGAGTACAACGTGTTGGTCATTAGCCTCCAACTTGCAAGAGAGCTGGGGGTAGAATATCTTGAAGCATACGACGATTCGCAGTTAATCGTCAATCAGATCCGGGGTTCGTACGAAGTCCGCCATGAAGACATGATCCCCTATCACCAAATAGCGATCAACATCATCTCATCATTCGAGGGATTCTTCATCGAGCACGTCCCCAGACTCCAAAATATCGAAGCCGATGCCCTAGCAGGCCTTGCCGCTTCCTTAGCAGTGTCGAACCACGCTCATCATTCGGTTGACGTGATAGGCCATGAACTGGTCTGCCCCAAGAACAACGTTCAATTTGTGGCAAGCTATTCAGCCCAGACGGTCGACGAAGCACCAGATTGGAGACAGTCGTTCATCGACTTCGTCGTCTACGACATCCTCCCAGAGAATCCAAAGGAAGCCACCTCCATTAGACGGTGTTCTCTCATATTCTTCTACGATACAGAGACGAAAATACTGTATCGACGATCCTACGATGGGTTGTTGCTCCGGTGCTTGTCAAACGCAGAAGCCAAAGAAGCCGTACGGGAAGCTCATGACGGTGTCTGTGGGGCCCATCAGCCTGGCCCAAAATTGCAAGACCGCTTTCGCCGAATGGGCTACTACTGGTCCACGATGGTGGCAGATGCGATAGATTATGCTAGAAAATGCAAAGCCTGCCAAGTCCACACGGACTTTTGTCACGTCCCGGTTCCAAGATATGTGGGACCAGGAACACGTGGCGTACCAGCTGTACGATCAAGTATAGAAAAACCCCAATTTAATGGACTATACTCGATCGTAGTACGCTGAAGTAACAACTAAATAACAATACAGGCAGGTAAATACTAATCTCATCCACAGAAAAAATCACAGAATAAAGCTGGAAGGAATGAAAATAACTCTGAATCAAACTACAAGTCATGACTAGTGGAAAATAATCCACCAATAAATGTATGAATGAACTACTAAAAGAGTACAACTGAACCAGAAAAGAAATAGATAGCCACTAGCAGAAATCACCTAAGAACTCAAGAAACTCACGAGGCTCAACATTGAAGTCCTCGTCAGCAAAAGTCTCCAATCTCCGTAGTCCGTCGGTACCTGTGCTCGTCCCAATCTGGAAAAGGTGCCAGGTCCTCAGAGGGACGTAACAAGTACACAAGAAATCGACATGCATGATAGTACAGGGCAGTATATAAATAACTAGAACAAAATATAACATAACATCTCCCCAACCAAACAAGGACAGGATATATCATGCAACATACGACAGGTAAACTAACCATCTATGTGTAAAATGCACTCGAGACATCTCTAGTGGCATATGAGAGGGGGAGAAGAAGTAGAAACGGCCACCAAGCGTTCTACGGTTTGAGAAACGAGGGGCTACGAGCATCCAGCGTCCATTGGAAACAGAAATTCTCATACACCACTAGTAGACTCTTCCTACCCAATGTATATCTGTACCGTATATGCGGTACAAACAATATACAAGACGTCATAGTATATATAAGTAGACATGTACCAACCATAAGACCAGACGCGAACTCACGTGCCAATGATCAGTCGACACACAAATCCATGCTCTCAACTCACTCATATAGTGATCGTGTATGATACGGTGTCCGGCTAGAAGGTACCACATACCTTCACAATACACGGGATAAGTCCACTACTACTAGACGCGTGCACGCAACTGAGAAGTAACTAGGTAACATAAACTAACTGCAAAAATATACAATCAAGCAAGGTGTACTTGCCTGTGTCCAGCAACTGAGTATCTGGGTCCAAAGTAGAGTCCGAGTCCCGAGAAGCAAATAATCCTAAACAAAATTTATCTCTAATTAATTACTAATTAAACAATTTAAACAATTTATTTAATTGCTAAGTAATCTATAATTTAAATTAATCTAGTACTACTAGCTAACTAGTATCAAATTTTTATGAATAATAATTATACAATAATAAGTAGGTAACCATACTTATTATCATACCATTTATATTCTGAAATTTATTTACAACTAAATATTTAATAATTAATTAACTAATTAATGATAATCAATTAACCAACCATTTTAATACACACATGAATACACAATTCCTAATAATACTAACTTAAATAGTAAAAATTCTTAAAAATTATTTTTAGTCTATTTTAATAATAAACTAAATAATATCAGAATAATAAATATATATTATACATATATATATTGTACAGAAAATGAATTATTACCATTAAACTATTTATTAAATAACTAGTTGAATAATAACAATAAGTACTTAATAATTCTAAATAAATCCAAATAAATCACCCCAACCTTAAATTTAAACATTAAAACTAAATTCACAGTAGTAACACAAAATTAATAATTATTTAAATCAATAAATAATTATTACACAATTGATTACATAAACCTAAACATGATTCTCAAAATTACTTTTAAGTCTTAAAAATTCGTAAATATATCTAAAATGCATAAAATAAATTCCTAAATACCATATTTACACATTTCTAACAGAATCATATCACTTCACAAAATTTACAATATTTATATAATTAATAACAATTAATTATATAATATATTCAACTTATGTAATAAATCTAGAAATTACTCAACTAAATCCAAATAATTATAAATAATAATAAATAAATATTGGAATTATTTTTCTACAGAATAACATGCTATTACAAACATTTTCTATTCAATAAGTATTATTTAATTACTAACCAAATAAATAAGATAAATTGAAAACAATATTTAATATTCAATTTGATTAATACAAAACTTCCAAGATAAATCTAAATATAATATTTTAAACACCAATCAAATTCTGGAAAAATTTCCATAACTTACTTTATAATTAAATCTATATTTTCCATATAAGTTATATTATTTAATTATTTATTAATTAAATAATAAGCATCAAAACGGAATTAATTAAACAGTGTAAATTCGCTGTTTTTCACATACAATAATTATAAATTAAATTATAAAAATTCTGGAAAAATTATTTTAAAATACTATATTAATTATACAAACTTTTTCATGTACAAAGTTTTCTCTAATTCGTAATCAAAATGTTACATAAAAATTAAAACAGAAAACACATTTAATTAATTACTAACATTGAAACTTCATAATTAAATATAAATAAATATCAATAATTAATATTAAATCATACGAAAATTAGGGTAGAACCCCTACATATTTACCAATGATTTCCTATATTTAGATCTAATTAATCATCAATCTATTCATCACAACAATCCTTACAATAATCTGAATATTCAGAATTTAATTATTGAAACTTGGTTAAAAGCATGCAAAGAGGATTTAATCCACGTGACAGTGCCACGGGGGGTCGGGGTTACCTTGCCACGCCGCAGGGGGGTGGCTCGCCGACGAGGGGGGGTTGCGCCGACGAGGGGGCCGCCGGATGCTACACGCGGGCGCGGGAAACGCCGTCGTCGTCGACGGCGGGGCTCCGGGTGAGGGGGGAAGGAGATAGACGAGAGAGAGAGAGAGGGATAGGGTGGCGGTGATGAAGGGGGGCTGGTGGTTTGTGTGGAGGCAAGTTTAGGGTTAGGGTTGAGAGTAGATGCATATATATATATGCATGAAGGAGATCCAAATGAATAGGACCATACTGGGTTGGGCCTAAGTTAGGGTTAAACTTAAGGAATGGGTTTGGTTGCTAGGAATTTTAACACCACATCTATATAAGTATAGATATATATATAATCTAAAAATAAAACCAATTGAATAATAACACTATATATATTTAATTATTGATATAAATATAATCTAATAATAAATCTATATGAAACTTGGTTAGAGTTTATAAATAGTTTAATAATTAATGTAACAGCATTTATTTAACAAATAACAATATTTAGTAATCTTGCATCTATATATATATTTACAATATAAATTAAACCCTGATTAGAAATAATTAATTAATTATTTAAATAAATAGATTAACAAGCTATTCTTCAAAAAAAAAAAAATTTAAAAATTCCCTGAAAATTCAGGGGGTTTACAATCTACCCAACTTATAAGAATTTCGTCCTCGAAATTTAAAATAATTCTAATACCGAAGAAATAATAAGAAAATCAATGAAAAGTAAATATGTAAATTGTAACTTACTCAACAAGACAATTTACAACGATACTTGGGGGTTTATAGAGGGGTCAAAACTGGCATCATATCCTACAAGAATATGTTCTAGGTCCGGCATAGGTCATAGGATTTCCAAGTGATCAGGGAATAGATCGATATTGCATGGTCAAATCTAATAGGATAAGGAGAGGACACAAATAGTCTATTCTAAGGGAAAGATTTGTCAAACAAGTAGAGTTATTAAAATAGAGCACATAAAGGTGTGTTTATGGGGGGCATAAATGTCATGTGTATGGTGCAGTTTGTCTAGATCATAATGGGACAATTATTAGAAGAAAAATCCTAATATTGTGCTTCAATTACCCAAGTCATGGTAAGGGATCAAATGATATGAATCAAGGAAAGGATAATAGGAAAACTTTTATTTGCTAAATGTCCGACTAAAATCAGTCTAAGATGGCTACTAGGGTGCTAAGGGTATTACTAAAATAAGATATCATACAAGGTATACTTAACTGACTTAGTAGAAAGATGGTTCTACTATAAATCATAGCTAATAAAGGATTATAAAGAGAAATTCTATACTAAGGCGCAGAATAAAGAAGAGTTCAAGGGGGATGGGGTCAATTACAAATTTGAAGGTCCAATGCGAATAAATGTTTCAAGAAAACAAAATTTGTCAAACGGTCGCAAATGAGATCCTAGGACAAGTTTACTATATCTTCATCTGCATAAAATAATCATAGGGAAAGCGAATCAACATGCACTAGGTTGGCCAGACCATCATGCACCGATTCTGATTAGACAACATTTTAGTGGGTGCACCCAATAATATATGTGTCAAGAACAAGCTTGAGAAAAGAAGAAGCTTGTAAAAACTAGGCTATAACAGCAATATTAGTCAAGACGATAAAAATAAACGTACAGAAGAAAAGAAAGTACAAGATAGTTCAAGTCCAAAACACAAATAATGATTTGACCTTTCTAGTTGCCCTATGAATCTCTAACCTTAGTTGGGCTAGGGATAGGAACCCACAAATTTATGTCTAGGTAATCTAAATACTTATACCAACATATAGTCAGTGTTATCCAACTATAATTTCATAATGGTCCTGAGAAAAGTATGATACTAGACTACAAGGTATACTACCCAACTTATAAGAATTGAACTAGTACCTCTAACTGTCTCTTTAGGGAAGCAAGTTTATCCTACCAAATTGTAGCAACAACATAGAATTTTCTAGAGAAGCAATAATAATCCTAACATGAGAAGAAAAAAAAATCCTTTGGTCTATTCAAAAGGATAAGACGTAATGATCTGCTTTCCATTATTGCTTAAGAAAACAAATTTTGGATCGATAGTACTAGAATTATGCAGCACGATAAATAGTAAATCAGGAAAGAAAATAAACTAATTAGATAATAAAAAAAATCCTTACAGCATTTAGCTCGGCAACCGTGGCATGAGCTAAAGGTGAAGGAAAATTTTTATTACAGAAAATATCAACCAATATTGTCTACAGGTAAAGTAACAAACAACTAAATAGATATTCCTAATATTAATACTAATAATATAATACTAAAATATAGGAGAAGATATACTGGTTGACGAATTTGGGGTATGATCAAGAAAAATTTATAGACATCTATAGCTCTAAACAATTAGGGAATCATGATACTAGTTTAGGGTCGAGAACAAGGATGATAAAATTTTAAGAAGAAGACATAGTCACATGGGTCGATGACTTAACTATAACTGCATATAATCACTATCATGGCTATGAAAAATATGGCAACTAAGGTGTGACACTTCTATCTCATTAGAGTAACATCCTCTATGTTTATTTCCTCATCAAGATAAAAAAAAAATCAAATTCCTGTAAATAAAATTTCTTCATAAATTCCTTCAGTATAAAATCTTTAAATCAAAACAATCATCCACCAATTTTCTTAATCTCTTTAAGATCGTCGCATATAATCATAATTATAACTTTAAAATACCCAACCAATCCTTTTATCATCACACCAACTCCCTTTTATTTTTCTCCCTTTTTTTTCCTCAACTTTAATTCAGTTTACCTAATATAAAAGATTGTAACTCTCTTATGAAAATACTTAAATCAATCACCGAGATAAATATTATCATAATACTTAATTCTTCTTCTTTTTTTCCAAAAGAAACTTCAATAAAAATTTATCAATAAAAAAAAAAGATTTAAATCTCAAATTTTTTTTTCAATCAAAATTTGTTCCATCAAACAAAATTCAATCACAAAAAAAATACCTCAAATTTCTAAATCGATCCTCGAAATAAACTTTATTATAGTACAAACATCCTTTTCTTTTCTTCTCAAAATTTTTAGATTAAAATTACCCAACTCCAAATTTTAAATCACTTTATGAAATGCATCAAATTTCTAAATTCTTCTTAAATAAACCCTTTTTTTCATCAAGGTCAAAATATTCAATCTTTAAAGAAATATAAATCTCATAGGCAACTCTTAACTATTTCTATTTACAATCATCTATCCTCAAATTTAAAAAAAAATTATTCTTCTATTTTGGAAACCAACATAAATCATCAACCAATTTAAATCTCATGTAGCAATGTGAATATTTAAAATTTTAATCATCAAGTTGATTTTATATCCTCTCTAACCAATCATAGAAATTTTTTTTAAAAAAAAAACTCAAATCAAAACTTTAAATCATCCTCTCAAATCGATCATCGAGTTTATTTTATTAATCAACTTCTAACAGTCTTTCCCATATGAGTATAAGTAATCTTTCTCACTATCATTCGAAATTGATATATCATTACTACTCAACTTTGAATTAACTAATCATTCATGCAAAATTATATCTTTCAAAAATATGGTGTTCATCAACCTGCAATATTTAGTACTTTCCCAGAATTCAATTATAGACTCAACCGCCTAATTAGCTGCCAAGGTAACCCATCTAGCCATATAGTTACTCAAGAGTGTATATAGTATAACATCTTCCAAACCTCTATCAATCATGACAAGCAAGGGGTACGGTAGATTAGGTCGAGAAGGATATAATTGCAAGGAAGTCAAAGAGTCAGAAGATATAAATCAAAGAAGAGATCAAGTATTTCGAGGAGTTTGAAATGAGTCGAAATCAAACGAGATCAAAGGATAAAAATAATCAATTGTGGATGAGACACGATAGTCCTAATCCTATACGCAGGCTTGCTTGGTACGGTAAAGTAACCAAACAATATTTTCTTGACCTGCATGGGCCACCACTAAAAATATGTCACGTCCCGGTTCCAAGTTATGTGGGACCAGGAACACGTGGCGTGCCAGCTGTACGATCAAGTATAGAAAAACCCCAATTTAATGGACTATACTCGATCGTAGTACGCTGAAGTAACAACTAAATAACAATACAGGCAGGTAAATACTAATCTCATCCACAGGAAAAATCACAGAATAAAGCTGGAAGGAATGAAAATAACTCTGAATCAAACTACAAGTCATGACTAGTGGAAAATAATCCACCAATAAATGTATGAATGAACTACTAAAAGAGTACAACTGAACCAGAAAAGAAATAGATAGCCACTAGCAGAAATCACCTAAGAACTCAAGAAACTCACGAGGCTCAATATTGAAGTCCTCGTCAGCAAAAGTCTCCAATCTCCGTAGTCTGTCGGTACCTGTGCTCGTCCCAATCTGGAAAAAGTGCCAGGTCCTCAGAGGGACGTAACAAGTACACAAAAAATCGACATGCATGATAGTACAGGGCAGTATATAAATAACTAGAACAAAATATAACATAACATCTCCCCAACCAAACAAGGACAGGATATATCATGCAACATACGACAGGTAAACTAACCATCTATGTGTAAAATGCACTCGAGACATCTCTAGTGGCACATGAGAGGGGGAGAAGAAGAAGAAACGGCTACCAAGCGTTCTACGGTTTGAGAAACGAGGGGCTACGAGCATCCAGCGTCCATTGGAAACAGAAATTCTCATACACCACTAGTAGACTCTCCCCACCCAATGTATATCTGTACCGTATACGCGGTACAAATAATATGCAAGACGTCATAGTATATATAAGTAGACCTGTACCAACCACTAGACCAGACGCGAACTCACGTGCCAATGATCAGTCGACACACAAATCCATGCTCTCAACTCACTCATATAGTGATCGTGTATGATACGGTGTCCGGCTAGAAGGTACCACATACCTTCACAATACACAGGATAAGTACACTACTACTAGACGCGTGCACACAACTGAGAAGTAACTAGGTAACATAAACTAACTGCAAAAATATACAATCAAGCAAGGTGTACTTGCCTGTGTCCAGCAACTGAGTATCTGGGTCCAAAGTAGAGTCCGAGTCCCGAGAAGCAAATAATCCTAAACAAAATTTATCTCTAATTAATTACTAATTAAACAATTTAAACAATTCATTTAATTGCTAAGTAATCTATAATTTAAATTAATCTAGTACTACTAGCTAACTAGTATCAAATTTTTATGAATAATAATTATACAATAATAAGTAGGTAACCATACTTATTATCATACCATTTATATTCTGAAATTTATTTACAACTAAATATTTAATAATTAATTAACTAATTAATGATAATCAATTAACCAACCATTTTAATACACACATGAATACACAATTCCTAATAATACTAACTTAAATAGTAAAAATCCTTAAAAATCATTTTTAGTCTATTTTAATAATAAACTAAATAATATCAGAATAATAAATATATATTATATATATATTTTACAAAAAATGAATTATTACCATTAAACTATTTATTAAATAACTAGTTGAATAATAACAATAAGTACTTAATAATTTTAAATAAATCCAAATAAATCACCACCAACCTTAAATTTAATCATTAAAACTAAATTCACAGTAGTAACACAAAATTAATAATTATTTAAATTAATAAATAATTATTACGCAATTGATTACATAAACCTAAACATGATGCTCAAAATTACTTTTAAGTCTTAAAATTCATAAATATATCTAAAATACATAAAATAAATTCCTAAATACCATATTTACAAATTTCTAACAGAATCATATCACTTCACAAAATTTACAATATTTATATAATTAATAAAAATTAATTATATAATATATTCAACTTATGTAATAAATCTAGAAATTACTCAACTAAATCCAAATAATTATAAATAATAAATAAATATTGGAATTATTTTTCTACAGAATAACATGCTATTACAAACATTTTCTATTCAATAAGTATTATTTAATTACTAACCAAATAAATAAGATAAATTGAAAACAATATTTAATATTCAATTTGATTAATACAAAACTTCCAAGATAAATCTAAATATAATATTTTAAACACCAATCAAATTCTGGAAAAATTTCCATAACTTACTTTATAATTAAATCTATATTTTCCATATAAGTTATATTATTTAATTATTTATTAATTAAATAATAAGCATCAAAATGGAATTAATTAAACAGTGTAAATTTGCTGTTTTTCACATAAACTAATTATAAATTAAATTATAAAAATTCTGGAAAAATTATTTTAAAATACTATATTAATTATACAAACTTTTTCATGTACAAAGTTTTCTCTAATTCGTAATCAAAATGTTACATAAAAATTAAAACAGAAAACACATTTAATTAATTACTAACATTGAAACTTCATAATTAAATATAAATAAATATCAATAATTAATATTAAATCACACGAAAATTAGGGTAGAACCCCTACATATTTACCAATGATTTCCTACATTTAGATCTAATTAATCATCAATCTATTCATCACAACAATCCTTACAATAATCTGAATATTCAGAATTTAATTATTAAAACTTGGTTTAAAGCATGCAAAGAGGATTTAATCCACGTGACAGCGCCACGGGGGGTCGGGGTTACCTTGCCACGCTGCAGGGGGGTGGCTCGCCGACGAGGGGGGGTTGCACCGACGAGGGGGCCGCCGGATGCTACACGCGGGTGCGGGAAACGCCGTCGTCGTCGACGGCGGGGCTCCGCTTGAGGGGAGAAGGAGATAGACGAGAGAGAGAGAGAGGGATAGGGTGGCGGTGATGAAGGGGGGCTGGTGGTTTGTGTGGAGGCAAGTTTAGGGTTAGGGTTGAGAGTAGATGCATATATATATATGCATGAAGGAGATCCAAATGAATAGGACCATACTGGGTTGGGCCTAAGTTAGGGTTAAACTTAAGGAATGGGTTTGGTTGCTAGGAATTTTAACACCACATCTATATAAGTATAGATATATATATAATCTAAAAATAAAACCAATTGAATAATAACACTATATATATTTAATTATTGATATAAATATAATCTAATAATAAATCTATATGAAACTTGGTTAGAGTTTATAAATAATTTAATAATTAATGTAACAGCATTTATTTAACAAATAACAATATTTAGTAATCTTGCATCTATATATATATTTACAATATAAATTAAACCCTGATTAGAAATAATTAATTAATTATTTAAATAAATAGATTAACAAGCTATTCTTCAAAAAAAAAAATTTTAAAATTCCCTGAAAATTTAGGGGGTTTACAACTTTATTCACCAACCATCCGAATTTCTACATCCGACAGTGGCGTCCTGGCCATTTGAAGCATGGAGAATGGATATCATCGGTCCAATTGCTCCGTCTTCCTCCCGAGGACACCGGTTCATACTAGCCATTATAGATTATTTCTCCAAATGGGCGGAAGCTGTCCTGCTTACAGAAGTAAAGACGTCAAACGTGATCAGCTTCCTAAAGCATCACGTCATATATCGCTTTGGACTGCCACGAAGGATCATACACGACAATGGTCCGCAGTTTGCAAGCCACGCCTTCTACCAGTTCTGTGATAAGCACCGCATTCAGAACATTGCTTCAATGCCATACAATCCGGCAGCAAACGGGTCGGCCGAAGCATTCAACAAAACAATCATCAAGTTGCTCAAGAAGTTCGTATCATCCAACAAATGCGACTGGAACGAGAAGCTTGGCGAATGCTTATGGGCGTATCGTACCACAGTCCGAACAGCCACCGGGAATACACCATTTTCCTTGGTGTACTGGAGTGAGGCAGTCCTACCATTAGAGACTCAGATCCCCTCACTCCGCGTCGCCCTCACGCATCAGTTAACAACGGATGAAAACCACCGTCGTCGGCTACAGGAGTTGGAGGCCTTGGATGAGAAGCGCCTCTTAGCTCAGCAGCGAATCGAGTTATACCAAGCGCGCATCTCTGGAGCCTTCAACAAGAAGGTCAAAGTCAGAACATTCCAAGTGGGCGATCTCGTTCTGGCGGTCCGAAGGCCGATGGTTATGACGCATAAAACTGCCAGTAAATTCCAACCAAAATGGGAAGGCCCGTTTATCATCGAGGCTGTATTCTCCAACGGTGCATACCGCCTCGCAAAGCAAAATGGAGACTTGCTCATGTTGCCCGTCAACGGCAAGTTCCTGAAGAAATATTATGTCTAAACGACATTCTCTCCAAATTATCGAGTCATGTACCCGTTGGTACCGCTGAACCCACATCCACAACCCTTCAGATTATCGAGTCATGTACCTGCTGGTGCCGCTGAACTCACCTCCACATTCTCTTTAGATTATCGAGTCATGTACCCGCTGGAACCGCTGAACTCACACCCACATGTACTTCAGATTACTGAGTCATGTACCCGCAGGTACCGCTAAACTCACGCTTTCATAATGTTCCAAATTATCAAGTTATGTACCCGCTGGTGCCTCTGAACTCACATTCCGGTCACTCTTTCAGATATCAAGTCATGTATGATCATACCTCTGAACTTTCTTTTTGGAAGAGATCCTCCCTCATGATCCACTACCAGCACTCCCAGTGCACAAAAAGGGTAATCGATCCACAAATTTCCGAAACGGCCATGTCCTCATTACCTCTGAGTCGTTTCCACTTCCACCAAAAACAAACCGCCCCCTCGTATAGAACTTCCACGTCCTCCTACCTCTGAGTCGTTCTATGTACCCCCTCTTCATTGAGCCCACTCCTGCCATGTCCTCATTACCTCTGAGTGGGAAGGCTCCGTCGAAGAAACCTGCATGCTGGCCATGTCTCCATTACCTCTGAGTAAGTATGTCGGTTCCCTTTCAACCTATTATCTGTACCCACAACCGGAGTACGACAAGGATAATAGGTCCACAAATGTCCTCTGTTGACCGCAAATGTCCTCTGTTGACCTCAAATGTCCTATGTTGACCACAAATGTCCTCTGTTGACCACAAATATCCTCAGTCGACCACAGATGCTGTACTGGATCCCCAGTACACGCCCATCCCTTTCCTATCATGCCTGAGAGCCGAGTTGCTCCTTGGCGTTCTCCTGAATACCAAAAACTTCTATAGCTGTCTTATCGCAAAGTTGTTTTAGGTATTCCTCTCTAAAACTTGTTACTCGTACCTAAAACTAAGGTACGCCCAGGGTGACAGGTCCACAAATAATCCCCCAGCAGGTCCAAATCCACGAACACCACAAGTACAAGAAAGAGAAGATGAGTTGAAGCATGCTCATTTATTCAAAATTTAAAGTGCTACATCATTTGGGATCTCATCCCTTACAAAATGAAGACAAAAAAAAAAAGACAGCAAAAGAAGACAAAAGGCTGATCACTGTTCCGGGGCACATAACGCCATGAGACGGTCCATCAGCAAGGCAACCGATCGCTCAAGCCTCTGTTTAGCTCGACGCTCTGCCTCCTGGCTCAGCACCGCCGCGTCCTCCAGATGAGCATGAGCTTGCCAGTTGTCCTCAAATTTCTTGAAAGCCCGCTCCAGGTTGACAGAAGATCGGGAAACCCTCTCGGCCTCCCGATCGATTGACTCATGTTCCTCACGAGCAGCCCCCAGCTCTGACTCTAAGAAGGCCAACTCCCTTTGAAGTGCGAGAATCCGCTCCTTCGTGTCAGCTATTCTACGAGAAGCAGACTCTTTTCGAGCCCTACAAGCCTGACTTCGACGACCCAGCCTGTCATACGAAGCGGAGAACTTGTCAAGGTTCCCCTGCACAACTGGCCCGGTAGTATCTCGAGCAAGCTTGATCCTATCCCGAGCAGCAATAAGGAAGCCCCGCTCTCATTCAATCGCAGCAGGCAAGCCCGCTTGCCGTATCGCCAGCAATTGGGTCACAAGCTGATCAGCCTCTGCCAACTTAGGCTCCAGGGGTGCAGCCAACCCCACCCCACTAGGAAGAGCCTTCAAAGTGTTAATCTGACCCCGAGTGCCCCGCAGAGACAGAGAAAAAGAGATCCCTCGTTCTACAGCAGCATCTACGCCCCTCTTTAAATGGTGGTAGAAGCTGGCGACCACATCCTGCGTCACCTCGTCCAGAGCCTCCGAAGAAGCCGATGTCAACGGGAGTGTAGTCGGCAACGCTGAAGAAGACGCAACAGAATCTGCTGCTCCTGCCACAAGGGAAATAAACTCCGTACGAAAGGACGCATAAACAGCGGCCAACTCCTCTTCGGTAGCCCGTAGAACTTGAATGCTCGGCAGGGTCGAGAGGTCAATCTTCGGAGCCGTATAAGCAACAGAGGATGAGGCGGAGACCATCGCCAGCTCCATTCCTATCTGCCCGGAGCTGGCAGGAGGCCCATTGGCATAAGACGGCGAAGGAGAGGAAACGCTCCTTTCCCCCAGATCGCAGCGGGTCGAGCCTTCTCCAAGAACATCCGCGGTGGGAAGTAAAGGATCAGGACCTGTAGGGCCAAGACAGCCATGAATTTGATTTGACCTGGAGGATATGTTGATAGAGCAAATAAGCCCCCTCATTAGTCAATATTTGGCTTATCTTACCAGTAGAAGAGTGTGGAGGCTGAGGTTCGCCTACAGCCACCGTAGCCTCTTCACCAGCAACCTCCGAGTTGAATATGATAGGCCCCTCCGCCCCAGCACCCTCGGGAGGGGATACGACGAGATCGGTGTCGCCTTACAGAAATTCAGCAACCTCGGAGACAGGCCCGAGGGAACCTTCGTCATCCCGGACTGGGGCCTCAGCAACTTGGGAGTCCTCAGCCGCCGCTGGGAGAGCCTCCGCTGAAAGGATCGCAGAACACATGCTACTAATCAAAGCAGCAAGGGCCAGATCAACCTCAGGGGCGGCAGACGGTTCATGAGAGGCCGGTTCATCAGACACCTACAAAGAAAAATGATTAAGTCGTATCCTAAGAGAAAGAAAACCACAACAAGAAGATGGCTCCGACTTGGTCTTACCTCCGGAACATCGTCTGCATCTTCACCCCTCTCCGTAATAAGTAGTCTACGAGGTCCGGCCGCAGCTCTCTTCATGGAAAAGGCTACTCTCCCGCTAGTAGATTCACGCCTGCCTCGCTTACGCGAGGGGCCAGGCACGGCAGGCGGTGGTTCTACCCTTACCACCTCCGATACAGGTGGCAACTGATCTACCACCTCATCTAATACAACCGATGGTTGATCCGTCATTATCTCATCTGTCATAATGGGCGGCTGATCCGCTGCTGCTTCGCCACTAGAAGAGAGAGAATCTTCATCGTCCCGCTCGTCATTTTCCTCAACTGTGTCAAAGGACTCGGAATCAGGCGTGGGAACCCTATTCGCCCCTTTCTTCTTTGCCCTCGACACCGTAGCCTTCTCCGTCAAACGAGTACCCACGATGAAGCTAGTCCTCGGGTCAAAACCGATAGGAGGCTGATTGGCCGTAACATGGTATAAGGTCGCCATATGTAAGATTTCCTCCATCGCGTTTACCGCAGAAACTGAGAAACTAGTCCGAGTATGACAAGTATCGTAGTAGCTCCATGCCCTAATACTATCAAGAATGCTACCCTCAAATCCCAGGCAGGAACTGGGATGCCCAAGGAATAGTTGACTGTACCCGAATTGATGAGCAAACCTACTGGGCAAGTAGGGCTCCAGATACACAGTGTTCCGATAGCGATAAACTAAATGCGCCGGGCGAATGTTACGCAGCCAGAAATGCATCTTCTCAGGTAAAAAATGAGGAGATCCAACGCCATCAACATGAATACTCCTCACTTCCTGGTCGGTAAAACAGGAAACGGACACGAAGAATCCATATCCGTCCACCCTCGCCAGCATCCTCCGACACGCCGGCATGGTACTATATTTCCAAGGCTGATGGTAATACCTGAAAAGAAAAGCGTTGTCGTCTGTAACGTCGTCTCCCATCCCAGGCCTCATCAAAGACTGATAATGCAACAATAGCCACCCCAGCAGGTAATGATAAGGCAGCTCTATACGTTCAAAGTCCATCACCACGTCACGAGCAATGACTTTGGACGAGAAGGCACGGAGACCATGATGAATGCTGCACACCATAGCAGGAAGAAGAGCTAGCCTGACCCCAAAGGCCAACTTCACGGCAGGAAGAATAAAGTGACGGCTGATCCTCTCGATAGCACCCGCCCCTCCTGAGACCACACAATTGTGCAGCCACACCATTAAGAAGCCTGCCAAGAGTGCCTTCTCCGACAGCCGCCGAGTACCATAATAAAAATAGCTGAAGGAGTCTCTCTGGTTCCCAAACTTGTCACCCTTAGATTTCGACCTCCTAGCAGCGACACCAAGCTTTCTACTTCCTCAGGAGTTTGACGACCCCGGGAAGTAACTCGGCCAGCAGCGCTGAATTTAAAAAGATAGGAGACCCAAGAGTTGGTATGGGAAGTGTCCCCTTCCGAGCTATTATTTTTTTTGATAGCCGTTTGATGACAGGTGCTATGATGACATAACAGTTCTTGGTACACAGCAATGAAGCCTGGGAATCGTCGATCTAGATCCTGGAACTCCTCGTTCGTTGGAGTGTATGCTTCGAAGGGCTCGTCTCCCCAGGGAAGCTGGGAAACAGCATACATTTCATGGAGAGCGAGCCACATCTCCCTACAGGTGTGAAGAAAGTTCCTGTCCGATGGTTATACATCTCCAGAAGGGCCATAAACAACGGTTTATTAATGGGCAATCCGTGGCTGGTACCCCGGATAGCATCATAAAGATTGACTTCTCGCAAAAACGCCTCGTATTTCCACAGAATCCACGAGATCAGGTTAGCCCACGGGGGGATGGAGTGTAGTCAGCCCACCAGTGCCAATCTGCCAATAGGATTGGACCCTTTTCGAGCGAGCTGGCTCAGGAAGGTATCAGCCTGAGAAAATGAGAAGTTGGGACCAGAGGTGTTGTTGAAGGTACCCGGAGCTAACCCCATCACAGATTGACTGGCTGGATCCTTGATCGCGCGTACTAACCCAGTAGTTTTATTATAACGAATTTTATCCACTAACATCCCCTGTCTGGTTGGAGTGAGCGGGTCTATCATTTGCCTGTCCAAAACGATCATGTTGAACCACGCAAAAGGGAAATGACGCTTCATAATGGGGATATGAATCGGCATCCCGTTCAGGTTAAAATCCCAACTCTCGAAAACATCCAGCACTCGGAAGTTTTCTATGATCAACGCATCCCCAAAGAGGAAGACCGGCCTCAGATGCTCCCTATTAAGCTTCCCGGAGCTCATCATATCACTAAGGAATTGGAAAGATTGAATCCGGATAGCATTTAGTCGCTCCAAAGGCTCATTAACAAGGGGCTGCTCTGACACTTGACGAACTAAATCGTCCCATCGTACATCCATAGCAAGTTGATTCAAGCCGACCAGAAGTTCCCCCACAGGATTTATTGGCAGAGTCACTGAGGAAAGACAAAAGAAAAAAGATTAGAAGATTGTGAAAACAAGAAGCATTGGAAAGATCATTTGAGTCTATGCGGCCCGGACCGACACAGCCTTATGCGGCTCAGAGACAGATAAGTCCATGCGGTTCTGTTCATCATAGCCTCATGCGGCTCAGAAAAAAATAAGTCCATGCGGCTCTGTTTAATCATAGCCTCATGCGGCTCAGATTCAGGTGAGACCATGCGGCTCAAAGACCACACAGACCCATGCGGCCCTCAACAGATAGACTCATACGGTTTAGGTTAAGCACGCCTATGAGCCAGACTCATATGAGCTGATGTGGCTACAAACAAGCGAGCTTATGCAGTTCAAAAGTGAGCGACGCTTATGCGGCCCAAATCGAAAATATACATGCGGCTCAGATCGAGTATGACAAGCTCATGCGGCCCCATGGGGCGAAATGCTTATGCGATCACATCGATGAGTCTCATACATGCGGCTTGTGCATAAAATATGCAACAGAGCCATGGCAGCAGTTAGGGTTTTCAGGCGACCCCCTTACCAGCAATAGGCGGGTGAACGTCGGGATGGACAGAGGGAACAGCGGCCGGTGGAGGAGTGACCACGTTCGTCGTCGCAGTCGCCGTAGAAGTGACCGCCTTACCCTTCGCAGCCTTCGATGCAGCAGCCTTCTTGGGAGCCATTGTCGATCGTTGAAGGGAGAAGACGAAGAGGAAGTCGGCAACAAGGAGTTTCGAGCAAAGATAGAAGGTAAAGAAACCCTCAAAGAATAAATTACTCCTATTTATAGGCGAAGGAGGCTCGTAAATCAACAAACGCCTTGATCCACACGCCGCCTAAAAGAATAAAGGCAAAACACTTTGGTCAAAGCAAAACTGACGCTTGGAATCCTCCCCCAAAAGGCGGCATTAATTCAAAAAACGAATCAAGGGCATTTAATGCAGAAGATTTGCACACGTGGTTGGGACACGTGGCAAGAAGTCTATGCGGCCTAACAGCTCATACAGCCAGATAAATCCATGCGGCTGAACCATCTATGCGGTTAGCAAAGGCCATGCTTCTTATTCAAAGTATTTCAATTTTGCAAATTAAAAACTTTGAAGGGGGTCTTGTAGAAGCATGGAAAATATCAGAATGATGGTCTATGCGGCTCAGAGCAGGAGAACCCCATGCGGCTCATACAGGGGCAGTCCCATGCAGTTCAAAGAGACTCTCAGTCTCATGCGGCTCGGGACAGAAGAATCCATGCGGCTTACATAGGGACAGTCCCATGCGGTTCAAAGAGTCTCCCAGCCTCATGCGGTTCGAAAGTACATGCAGCTCACAAACGACCAACAGAGAGATGCGGCTCGATCAACACCACGTGTCCCCATGGGATCTCTTCACACAGCTGGCCATCAAGTAATGGCCTTATTTAATGCTCTGCCATGATTTGACAGCTGACGGCTCTGACATAAAGTGCCATAATGGTCCTATCATAATGACAGACTCTTCGGGAACAGAAGAAAATCTCTGATACGATCCGAGATTGCCACATGGCAGACTCCCATGCGGCTCAATCGAAGAACAGCTTCATGCGGCTGGCAGGAATCATCTTCCTGCGGCTCACCACGAAACCATCCCATGCGGCTTGCAAGTACTATACCTATGTGGCTCGCTGAGACGCTGTCTTATGCGGTTCATGGATATCATGCAGCTCTGGCAGGGTCCACCATTAAGACACGTGGCAGAGATTCAATTGCCTCCATGACTTGACAGTTGGTAGCAGGATGATTATGGGATGCGTGGTATTAAATTAATCAGAGGTTTACCAGATCCTAATAACCATATTTAACATTATCCTCATAATTAATGAGATCAGGTCATATCATTCATGATCAAGCCAATGGGACACGTGGTGAGAGATCCAAGCTTGACACAACCAATCATGAAGATTTAAAGCAATCAACATTGATCATTAACAGGATTCAATACTATCCACATTAATGGCCAAGATTCTTCACGCTTAAGACTAATGGTCCAGATTGATTAATCATCAGGCCGTCGCCACTTTGAGAATGGGCAATTATCCAAACCCTAATGATGCCCCCACTCTTATAAATAGCAAGGTGCCATCCCCTTGCGAAGAGAGACACACAGAGAGCTTTCCCCCTAATAATCAAAAAGAAAATACACAGAGAGAGAGAGAGAGAGAGAAGCCAGAAGAGCAATACGAGGAGAGCAAGAAGAGCATTTCTTCGTCAACGCCAAGCATCTCGTCACAGGAGCCAAGGCTACGTCCGATCGTCCAAGGAGTAAGGCAGAGCGGCCGTCGCTTTCCCGAGCCTCTATCGTCACCCCCAGAATCAAAAATAAATAATTGTACTTGGATTGCTGTACCTAGGTTTTCGTCCCTAGGCTTTCTTTGTACAAGCGAGTTTGTAACGTGAAGTAAAAGTCCAGTCCTCCCATAAAACTATTCTGTTTTTTTATATTTCATGGCAAACAGTTATGTTTTACAAATACTTTGGTTTATTTTTATGTATTGACATAGAGTTAAGAGACTGTCCTTGGTAGGATACATACCGTGATGTGGATACATCACAAGTAGTGCATGGAAAGGGAGAAGACAGCTATTAGCCGTAGGGTCTTCACTCATTTACTTTCCTCTAGATGCCTTTAGTGACTCGGTCGAGTGCTAGTGGGTCGTGCATTTACTTTCCTCTAGATGCCCTTAGTGACTCGGTCGAGTGCTAGTGGGCCGTTCATTTACTTTCCTCTAGCTGCCGTTAGTGACTCACCCGAGAGCAAGTGTGCCGTGTAATTATTTATTTTTCTCTAGATGCCACTAGTGCCTCGGTTGAAACACTAACGCATCGTGCCTCTAGTTTCGGAAAGCCCCTGTGTGGAACGTTGTCTTCAAAGTACATGGTTTCATATAGAATGGTTAGGGATCTTTATTTTGTTTAGGCATATGTACTTTTATGTTGAGTTATTTATATTCAGTTATGACATGATATTATGTGTCTTGTTACGTCCCTCTGAGGACCTGATGATTTCTCCAGGTGTGTTTGTGATTTTCACAGGTGCTCTAACCAAGGACATAGTTTACAATCCACCTTCGCGATGCTAGCTTTTGGATCGTCTTTCGCTTCGCTCGACTCTTCCATCGTTGCTTTGTATTTCTCTCTTTTGTTGGTAGTGGATTTGTCTCCGCCCATTATTTTGTACAAATGACATTTATAAGTTGATTTTATGATATATTGGTTTGTGGATGAGATTAGTTTTGTGGTTACAATATTTTATAGCTTATGTATACATACGAGGTTTCCGTATATTGGAGTATGCTTCGTATGTATGCAGCTGATATATCTACGTACTTGGTCCTAAGTACTTTGGGACTGGAGCGCTACACAATCCAAGCACGATAAGATAACACAAAAGTTTATAAATAAGACTAAAAAACAACGACAAATATAAACTACTAATTAATAATAATCTCAAACAATCTCAAAATAAGACAAATCTCAACTTACTACAATTCAAGTTCTAAACATGAAATCTAAACAAGTCTACTAGCTAGTCTCCCTATCACTCATGAGAGTCGGGGCTAAGGGTAGCTAAACCATCTCCTGCTCCATAGTAAGTAGGGCAAGTGTCCTCAGGGTAAACATCTGTAATATTTTGTCAACATATCCAGTCAGAATTGGAACGAGCACAACTCATCTAGAAATCCCAAGTAAATGACAAAGACTATAAAGCAGTTATAGACAGTTATATTGATGAACATGAAAGTTTTAAACAGATAATTATGTAGAGCAACAGTTAAAGTACAAGAGAAGTAATGTAACGAATCAAGAGATCATGGCAATAAAGACTGTAAGTAAATTCTAGTTGAACTAGAGTAACATGATATAAGTCTAGAGAGTACAACATAAGTCGAGTGTAATCCTAGTGTGAGTCTAATACAATATGAGTCGAATATGATTCCAATGTGAGTCTAATACAATATGAGTCGAATGTGATTCCAACCAATGTTCTAATAAGGTAGTTCGAATAAGGTTGTGCTAATAATGATCCATGATGGTTCTAATGATGATTCTAATCAATACTCCAAATGTGTTTTAAAATACTGAGATAGACATGTAAACGGCTAAGGGTAATACGGCACACCGAATACCTGGACAAGTGTGGGATGGCTATCGTTCGAATATCGTTCACAGAGAGGTGGTTGGTGTGGACACACACAAAAAAGAAGAAGAAAACGTTGTCTTTTCTTTTATTGGCGCAAGGCACCACAAATCGAGTACGCCTAAGAAATCCTACGCTGAGGATCCCCGAGTACAAAAAATTTGGGGAATGGGACAATGGAGATCGAGCGGTAGTTGCTCATTTACTCCGTTGACACTCCGATTACAAAAGTGGGAGAAAACCTAAGAAAATTACTAACTCTCGGCTCACGGGCAAGAAGTGCAGCAATTTGGCTCTTGAAAATGCTCTCCGTTATATGTTTTAAAGAGGGATAAGGACCCCTTTTATAGTCGTTCTTGGACTGGAATGATGTTATGCGCCCACATGAGGAAACATGCTGGTTTCTGTGTGGGCGCATAGTCCTGCTTTGGGCGTATAGGATGTAGGCGCATACAGGCTGAAAGATCGTGGGTTGGTCATGGCGTTGACGTGGCCGCATACTTCGGTGCACGACTACTCGTGGAGACTGACGTAGTCGTGCACTTCAATGCATGTTTTGATCATGACTTTGACTGAGTCAGGCTTGGGCGTATAGCCATGTCTCAGGCTATGTGCCCTCCTTTCAGGAGAGCTAGTCTTGGGCGCATGAAACTTCACTGGCTGGGCTCATGAAGCTTCACTGACTGGGCGCATGGAGCTTCATTGACTGGGCGCATGGAGCTACACTGACTGGGCTCATGGAGCTACACTGACTGGGAGCATGGAGCTACACTGACTGGACGCATGGAGCTTTTACTGGCTTAGGCGCATGGGGCTTCATTTGCTAAAAAAAATTCATGCTTCTACAAGACCCCCTTCAAAGTTTTTGATACTTGAACAAGTTCAAAATACTTTGAAAGAAGCATGGATCGTCTTCTCGTGAGGCAATGGGCGTATAGCACGGCTCTCTCCTTAGGCGCATAGTATTTGGCCAGCCTGTCAGGGAGATACGACTGTTGAGATTTTTTCTCGAAATCCGAACTGACTGATTCATTGGAACGGAATTTGAAGCGGTCCATCCTTCATACGTCGTCCACATCTGCAAGGGACAGTCGCATGGTATGCAGAGAGCTGATCCTTCACGTGGGTGCATAGGTTGTAGTGGGCTCATACAACATAATAGGCGCATACAATAGGTGGGCGCATAGGAAGTGGCCCGTGCCTATAAATAGACCCTGGAGGAGAGAGAAAGTTTATTATTCTTTTCTTCTTTGAATTTTTCAGAAAACTCTTCGTCTTCTTTCTTTTGAGAACCATGTCTCCCAAGGTCACCAAGAGATCCGCGAAGGGCAAGGGGACTGCGTCGAGTGGCTCTCCTCCTACGGCAGAGTCCATGGTAGTCCAGGACCCGACTCTGGGTGAGGGCATCCTTCAAAAAAATAAAGTCTCGAGCGTTAATTTGCGACGCTCAGACTTCTTTTCTGCCTGGGCGCTTGCGCCTAAGGCAACATGCTTCTGTGTGTATTACTATGCACACACAGAAGTCATGTGCCAACACTATGGTTTTCTATGCACCCACGTGTTGCCATGTTATGCACCCTTTTAAGCTGTGGCATGTTATGCGCCCGCGTACTGTCTGAGAGTTATGCGCCCACATATCTTATTTTGGGTACATATTCCTTTGGATGCATAGCCCTTTGGGCGCATAGGAGTCTTCAGGACTTAGTTTTTTTTGCAGCTTCCTGAGTATGACTTTCTTTCTGCCATTGCAGTAAACATGTTTGTCCCGAAATTTGACGGAATCCCTTTCGGCTCCACTTATCAGGCCCTTAGTACCAGTCCAATAACAGATATGATCAGCGCAGTTCAGGCCAAGATTAATAAAAATCAGCCTATGGAGCGGACCCTCGCTATACTTGAACAGGATAAGACTTTCTTGCGGCACATGATTAATAATGAGAAGTTTGTACATGAAGGGGCACGTCGCTTCAAGAAACCATACATTTTGTTTGGTGATAGTGTAGGGTTTGAAAATGGTGAGACCATACGTTTGAGAAACCCCATGGTGATCAGTCTAGAAAATTAGAGGATATGGCTGCCGTCGATGGAGCACCAGTATCCTTTGTCTGCTTTCACTGCCTTAGCTGTGCGGCGACGGATAAAGTGGGAGCTAACTCCTGAGCTTCCCGAAATCATCTCTGGAAGAATTTAGTTCGACTCAGGCGATCGATGGAAGGACACTTTCAAATGTGTTCGGGGTTCTGCATCTTACTCTACGAGGGGACTGCAACCTGGTGCCGTAGTGAACGACATTCCCACTAACCTCCATCATTATGCCGCTGACACGCTTTGCCGTTTGATGATGACGGAAGGTGTGTCGTATCCCGCAGGAAAGATGCGGATGGAAGGCTGGTGGTACCCGTCTTCATTCTGGAGCAATCTCATTGGCTGGATTCTTTCCACGTATGAAGCTACCCTAAAGACAGCTGGCCTTTACTATGCTATTCGAGCCACTCAATATGGTATGAGGGTCAACTGGCCAATGTTTGTCTCTTTGGCCGAGTTATACAACCTTCATACTTGTACCTTCTTTACTTCGGCTGGGGAGATGGGATTGGCTCTCCATGAAATACAGGAAGTGTCGAAGCTTCCCTGGGGTACGGAGCCCTATAAAGAATACGTACCTTGTGATGAAGAACTTCGGGACCTGAAGAGTAAAAACTCCGGGATGATTGATGTATACAAAGAATTTCTTTGTCATCTTCTTATATGTCATAGAATTAATAAGAAAGGGAGGACCGAGGGGGCCAATCTCCATACGAGAGCCTGGACGGGCTATGTCTTCGTTCAGGGAGAAGGGGATGATCTGGCCTCCTTTTCGATCTTAAAACCTATAACTAAGTCCGATATAGAATCCCGGATGGCAGACTATGAGACGGCTGATACTGAGGACAGCGATGATCTTGGGTCTCCGATTGGCCACTACTTCTGTCAAGCCGAATATCCGTTGTCGAAGAAAGCTGTGTTGGCAGCTTTCTTATTGATCTGGCTTCGTGACTGCATAGTCCCTGGAGGTTCAGGGTCCATTGAGAGAATAAGCTGGGTTATAATACTTTCAGCTGTGAAGCTGGCATTCGGACACCGTCTTGCGTTGCTTCCTGCGATGGTTTGTGCCACTGGACGAGGTCTGTGGGACTTTGTCAGGGATGCGGTGACTCCCGATGGCAGGCCCCACTTCTTCCGGACCGAGCTTCCGTATCATTTCCTGATGGGGTGGCTGCTACTGCATTGTCCTTCCCTAATGAATGCTGGGCCAGTGGCAGACTCTGTGGCAGAGGACGCCTTTCTTCGTAGATTTTGTGATGCAGATTGGGCCGTCACTGGTGTACCTGCTTGTAGAAAGGCTTTAGGCTTTTTACAGAACTATGAGTTCTTTTAGAGTATCCCCTCCGTCCGACAGCGGTACTGTAGGAGATATCTTAGTGGATGATGGAGTTCATGCCACTAATTTGACTGCTGGGGCGTTTCACTGGCTTCAGTCTATTATACCATCGCATCTGGTGCTCCGGAACAGGAATCATGTCTATCTGGAGCCGTATTTGTCGAGCAGTTTCGTACGACAGTTCGGCTATGGCCAGCTCCTTCTGGGAAATGCTAGCCCACATTTGGAGTCGATAGGCAGCTTAATTGACGGGGCACGTTCTTGGATGTACTACAATACTGGGTGCATGAGGGCGATCTTTGCCCTGCCCCTGGATAAGCCTGAGACCCATTTGTGCTACGCCGCCGCCAAATTTTATGTTCAAATTAATACTTTTCATCCTCAGTATGATCGTGAACATAGCTTGATATTGGGGAGTCGGTTTGACCCCCTTCCAACAAAAAAGGTACCGAAAGGCCGTAAGAAGAAAGGTACTGTTCCTACAGCGGAACCAGCCGCTGTACCGCCAGAAGCTATCTTTAGGGAACCAACAGTGTCTCCGAAGGAGGACACGAAAGACGATGATTCTTCTCCTCTCAATCCTCCTAAGAAGAGGAAAGCTTTAACTGAATTGGCCTAGGAGCCAACTTTAAAACGAAAGAAGAAAACTGTTGCCCTGAGGAGAGCCAAGGAAGTGGGTGCTGGCTCGCCTCCATTGAGGAGGTCCTCCCGGCAAACTGGAAGAGGAAGAACGGCGTCACGGGCCGTTATTATCCGGGAGGTAGATCCCTTCCTAGACCCCATAGCTGTTCTGGTCAAGCCTTTAGCAGCTTTCTCACCCTTGCATTTGTCCTTTGCACAGGACCCCGAAGTTATAGCTGAGGTAGGTGCCTCCTTCTCTGAGGAGGTGGAGGTGGCGACAATGTCCCCTGCTCGTCCTCTACTGTTGGATGAGGGCGGGTCTTCTTCGGCCATAAGACCTGAGCAACGGAGTGAGCAGGGCGAAGGCCCAGACCCTGATGGTGGTCAGAAGATCAGTTTCTCCTACGACATATTTGTGGGAGATATGTATGTAATAGGAACTGCGATGAAAGAGCTGGACAAGAACCAAGTCCAATCGGCTCATCCTCCTGCGGGTACGTTGCGTTTGCGCCTCTCTTCAGATGAGATCTTTAGACTTCGATTTTGCATGCTCCTCGTGAGGCTGACCACGTCTGTGTGTTCCCTTATAGACAAGGAGAATGAATCCCTTGTGGAGATAATCCCCGTCGTTGGGAGAGGGACAAAAGTTGTTCCCGGCTCCCCCAAATCTGTTACGATGGAGGAAGCCGTTAGTGAGCCGGTATTGGCTTCCGAAAGAGAGGTCGAGCAGCCTACTGAAGGGGCTGTTGCTAAATCTGCTCCTATTCTGTATGAGCTTGTGAAAGAAACTAGGCTTGATGCTGCTCGAGACCTTGACATTATTCCCCATAAACAGTCCGGGCCTGCTCTTGGTTTTCCTGAAACCAAGGTTGACGGTGCAGCCCAAGTTGGAGTTGAGTGAGCCGAAGGTACGAAATTATAACCTTTTCGTATTTTATTCCATCTTTTTCTGGTTACCGATGTATATTGTTTTCTCTGTCAGGTTCGGCTTCTTGTTAGGCGTTTCTTCCAGAAGTGGAAGAAACTTTTCAAGCCACTTCTCCGACGACCTCCACCGAAGATGAAGAGATGGCCCAGGAAGTTGTCAGAGCTTTCTACTCTGTATTGAAAGTGAAGCTTCCTGGGGTCTTGAATCGGAATGTCGCCTTCGGCCCTGTAAAGGCTGTTGCAGAATGTCAGGTAGCGGCCCTCGAGAGCATTGCCCGCTATGAGGAGCGGGCCAAAACTCTGAGGAGAGTTCTGAATGACCTGGAGGGTCAAATGGTCAGGTTCCGAGATGCCAAACAGCTGAGCCTGACATTACTGTTCCGTACAGAGGACGAGGCTTTGATAACAGCTCTTACGGAGGAGAAGGCTACCTTCCAGTTAAGGAAGGATGCCCTGGCTCGGAAGATCGGCAAACTGGCTGACCAGTATGGCCAGTTTAATGCTGCAAGTGAGGCACGTGCTGCCTCGAAGAACAGGATGGCTGCGCAGATCACTGAGAAGCACAATCACATTGCACAGATCAGGAACGAGATCGCCCAGCTGGAAGCCGACTTGAGGGCGACGACATCTGAACAGGAGGATTATTTGTCCCAGACTGCCATGACTGCCACCGCTTCTGCCCGTTTACAAGAACAGCTGGCAAAGTTGGAGAGAGAGCATCAGAGTCTGATCCTCTTTGAAGATGAAGCCGCTCGTCAAGAAGAGGCACTACGTCAAGCTGCTGTAAAATCTGAAGCCGAGATTGTTGCTCTGAGGGACAGCATAAACCGTCTGTATATCCCGTAGATGTAACTCTTTTTTCTTTTTGGCCCTCACGGCTCTTGTACCTTTTTTTATAAAATAAAGACTCTTTCTAGAAGTGAATGTGGTTTTGTTAAAATATTGATGTTAGAGGTAATATGGACGTAGCAGAGATATTTCTGGTAGGTATTCCGTTGGGGAATTTTGATGTGGACATATTATCCATTTTATATTCAAGTTATTCGAATATAGATAATAGGTTGAATGAAGCTGCTAGTAAAGGTAATATGGACGTAATAGCAGAGGATGTTCTATATTTGACCAGATGTAATATGAACATGGAAAGATATATAACATTAGGTGGGAGTGGATAGTTCAGAGGTAGTATGGACATGACTATCTTTGATGAATGCTTTGCTCATAGGTTATGTGGACGTGGCAAAATATTTGATCATTCCGCTGGGGAAATAATTGTCGGAAAACAATTCAGAGGTAATAGGGACATGATTTGTTTTCGTCAAACCGAGTTTGGACGGAGTCAAAAACGGAAATGGTTCCACTGGGGAAATATTTATAGGACATTATCCAGGGCGTATTCAAGACTCTTAAAATACGGATAATAGTTAGATAGTTTTTTTTGGAATCATTATAAACATCGTACTATACATTTACATGACTGAACATATGTGAACAAAAAGAGGTTACACATAGTATTTCTTCAAGAACTTGCCATTGATAGGTATCATGAGCAAGTCACCATCGGGCTTGGTTAGCCGGTACGCACCGTTAGAATACACCGATTCTATGACAAAAGGACCTTTCCATTTCGGCTGGAATTTCCCTTTCGTTTTGTGCATCATAACCATCGGTCTTCTCACTGCTAGGACCAGATCACCGACTTGGAAGATCCTTTCCTTCACTTTTTTATTACAGGCTCTGGAAAGGCGTGCTTGGTATAGCTCCATGCGCTGCTGAGCTAACAAGCATTTTCGTCTAGCGCTTCGAGCTCTTGGAGTCGCAGACGGTAGCTCTCTTCAGTAGTCAGCTCGTTGGCTAGGGCTACCCGAAGAGAAGGAATCTGGATTTCTAGAGAAAGAACTACTTCGCTTCCATAAACCTGAGAGAATGGCGTACTGCCTGTTCGAGTCTACACCGTTGTGCGATAGGCCCACAGAAATTCACCGAGCTTCTCGTTCCAATCGCGTTTATTTGAAGACATGAACTTCTTGAGAAGTTTTATGATAGTTTTGTTGAAGGCTTCTGCTAGCCCGTTAGCCGCTGGATTGTAGGCAGTAGAGGCTACGTTCTTGATTCGATTCTTATCACAGAACCGATAGAATGCATGGCTTGCGAACTGTGGACCATTATCATGGATGATCCTACGAGGTAGGCCGAAGTGGTAGATGACGTGATGTTTGATGAAACTGATCACGTTTGACGTCTTCACTTCGGTGAGCGGTATAGCTTCCGCCCATTTGGAGAATTAATCGGTTATAGCTTGGATGAACCGATATCCTTTGGAGGATGGTGGGCTGATTGGTCCTATGACATCCATACCCCAGGCTTCAAATGGCCAAGATGCTGCCGTCGGATGTAGAAACTCCGAAGGTTGATGAATGAAGTCGACGTGGAACTGGCAAGCTCTACACTTCTTTGCATATTCAACAGCATCCGCTATCATTGTGGGCCAGTAAAACCTATTCGTTTGAGGCGATCTTATAATTTGGGGCCTGGTTGATGTGCACCATAAACTCCATCGTGAGCCTCCCGGAGTGCATGCTTGGTTTCTATGTCTGATAAGCATCGTAACAGTAGCCCATCATAAGAGTGTCGGTACAGTATCTTGGTAGCTGTATCGTAGTAAAATCTGAGGGATCGCCTTTGGATGGATACTGCTTTCTTCTGGTCCTCAGGAAGGATTCCATAGACAGCGTAGTCTATGAAGGGAAATCTCCAGTATTTAGCATCGACGTTTGTTTTTGCTGTATAACTGTGATGAATATGCAAGGCATCTTTCACGCAAAATAGTTCTCGACCCGACACTGTGATCGACTGCTGTGTATTGGTAGGAACGCTCAAGGAAGCAGCGAGACCGGCTAAAGCATCTGCTTGTATATTCTGTAGTCGAGGCACGTGCTCGACAAAAAATCCAACGAAAGTAGACGCCAGCTCGATTCTTGCTCTATGGTTGGGGATGAGATCTTCGTGGCGAACTTTATAATCTCCTCGGACCTGACTAACTATTGGCTTGGAATCGCCGTAAGCCTCTAGATAGTCAACTCCCAGTTGCTTTGCCAGTTGCAGGCCGATTAATAAGGCATTATATTCGGCCACGTTGTTGGTGTATGGTTCTACGAGAGAATATGCATGGTGTATAACCAGATGATCAGGTAACACGAGTACGACATCTACTACAGCCACGATATTCCCTTTGGGTCCTGTTCTTGATGCATCGTCAAAGAACATTCGCCAAATGGGGATTTCTTCAGTTGCAGTGTAAGATTCTACCACTTCGTCGAGGATTTTGTCGTAGAGCTTGGATGACTCCGACACCGGATGAGCTGCTAGAAAATTAGCTAATGCTTGGCCTTTTACTGCCTTCTGAGGAACGAAAATCACGTCGTATGGAGTCAACAACATTGCCTATGTAGCTAAACGGGAATTGAGAGAGCCCGGTTTAGTCATGAGTATTCTGAGAGGGTTAACTTTAGATATAATATGGATAGTCTGTCTAGACACGTAGTGGCGTGTCTTCTGGAGGGCAAATACTAGTGCAAGGCATTCCTTCTCCACCGGTGTGTATCTGTGCTCGGCACCCACCATTGTGCGGCTGAGGTAGTAGATTGCCTGTTCATGGGTGCCTTCGTTCTTCTGAGCTAAGAGGGAGCCAAGGGAATGATCCATAGCATGGACATATAGTAAGAAGGGCTTCCCCATTATTGGAGCTACTAATACTGGAGGGCTTGTAAGATATGCCTTGATGTCGTCGAATGCGCGCTGACATTGTTCAGTCCAGACGAAAGATACGCCTTTCTTCATGAGTCGAGTGAATGGTTGACACCTTCCAAAGAGGTTCGAAATGAATCGTCTGATGCAGGCTAACCTTTCTTGCTGTCCATGTAGCTCTTTGAGGTTTCTTGGAGGATGCATGTCGAGAATAGCCTTCACTTTCTTCGGGTCCAGATGTATACCCTTTGAAATGATGACGAAACTAAGGAACTTGCCGCTGGAGACTCCCAGAAAAGAATTGGTTGGATTCATCTTGAGTTGGTCTGCACGTATTAGTTCGAACACCGTTCTCAAGTCTTGGAGGTGGTTGCCCTTGAGACGACTTTTGACTACAATATCATCTACCTAGCACTCCACAGTTTTGTGTAAATGATCGCAAAAAATTGTGTTCATGGCTCGCTGGTATGTTGCCCATGCATTCTTCAATCCGAAGGGCATCACCGTATAGCAGTATACCCCCAACGGTGTTTCAAAAGATGTGTGCTTCTCATCGTTGGGGAACATCTTGATCTGGTTGTAGCTTGAGAACCCATCCATGAAGGACATCCGCTCGAAGCTGCAAGTGTTGTCGATGATTATGTCAGTGATCGGTAGAGGGAACTCGTCTTTCGGGCATGCAGAGTTCAAATCACGATAGTCGATACAGACTCAAACTTTATCGTTCTTTTTCATGACTGGAATGATGTTGGTAACCCAGTCTGGGTGTTGTTCCTCGCGAATGAATCCACTGGCAATGAGCTTCTTGACTTCATTCTCGATGGCTTCTAGGACGTCTGGACGGAATCGTCATTGTTGATGCTTCACTGGATTAGCTTTAGACGAAATGTTCAGGCGATGCATAGCGACTTTAGGGTCCAAGCCTGGCATGTCTTCATAGATCCATGCGAAGACATCGATGTATTCTCTTATAAGCTGTATAAGAGATTGGCCTTCATCGCCAGATAGGCTTTTGCTGATGAAGATTGGTTTGAATGATGCTTCATCTCCTAGATTGACTTGGATGACTTCGTCTTCGGTAGGTGGTTCCCGTTGTTCGAAGCGCAGCTTCCACCTGGTGTCCATCTTTTGAGCCCATTGTTCGAGTTCGATTGATTGAACATCGTCTATAATTTGGTAAACGAAAACCATGTTGACGGACAGAGTTGCTTTGAACATGTCGCCGATGCTGGAGTCTGAGTCCTAGAGGAAGGAATCAGAAGAATGAGAACAACGATCTGCTTCATCATCTGATCTTTCGGGAGTTGTTGGAGGAGAGACATTGCCCAAACCAATACCGCTTCGTTGATAGTAGTTCTCAGATTTGTCGGAAAGAGCAAAGTGTCATATTGGCAACTGTCGTCCTCGACCATAATTTAGTCCTTTGTCACTTTTGATGTCATATCCCATGTTCTGGATAATATTCTTGGCCTGCCAACTATACCAAAAAAGTTGTATTTTCCCAGAGTCATAGTCAGCTTCTGTGTTGTGCTTGGGGAAAGTAGAGTCTAGAACAAACTTTCTCTCACCAATTATGCGACCGAAGATGATTAGCTCTTCATCTTTCTTTCTGGCTGGAACGATGAAGTAGAGAATATCTTCAAGGTAAACTTTTTCCTGCAGGTGAGGTGTTGTGACCGGCATGCAGAGGTGTGGTCCTATGCCGTTCTCAAGAGCGTATATCGTATCTATGTAGTGGTTTACAGATTGATAGACATCGGAGTAATTCAAAGATAAACCTTTACTAAGGAAATACGCAAGTTCTTCTTCAGGGATAACATCACTCGCTGAAGGTACATTATTATGAGTATTGATATACTCATTGAGAGGATCATCATCTGGAAGAGGAGCCACAGTCTTGGCCGAGTTCACCACGTAGGGTAATTCTTCAGGATTGGTGGAACGGGCATCAGTAGGTTCCTTCCGGGATGTCTTGTTGAGAGTGATGGTCAGTGGCTTGACCTTGTCAGGGTTCTTCTTTTTCACCCAGATTGTGAGAGGCTTCGGAGTACTTTTTGGAGTAGTATGTCCTTTGACTCGGATAATCAGGGGACCATTGGAGGATGGACTTGCTTCAGCTTCATTGTCAGCTTCATTTCCGTCATCCTCGGGGGTTGAGATTGGTAAAGTACCAAATCTCCATAGTATGCTTCGATGCCCTTGAAAGGATCGACATCAACAAACTCCGTCTTCACGACACCGTCGCTGTTGACGTACTTGAAGCACTGGTGAAGAGTGGAATGAACGATCATGTTCTCGTGTATCCATGGACGTCCCAACAAGACGTTGTAAGATACATTGGCATCGATCACAAAACAGGAAACCTCCGTTCGGAGATCACCGATCTGGCATTTGAGACGGATCTTGCCCAGCGGATGGCTTCGACCAGCATTGAAAGCCATAATAGTTGTGTTGGTTGCGGATAGCTTGTACAGAGGGATTCCCAGAATTTGAAGCAAATTTCTAGGAATGATGCTGAGGGAGGATCCTGGATCGATGTGCATGCGGTCCACCTTGACCGCCCCGATATACCCTGTATAGTACAGGGGTCTATCATGACGATTATTTTTGAGTAGCATGTCCTCCTGTGAGAGGGTAATGTTGGGCACCACTTCCATAGTTCTGTGGTAGTGGGGATAGGAGACAGGATCTTCAGCGGGGGCTTTGACTTCAGTGAGGTAAGAGTCGGCGTGTAGTAATGCCTCACTTAAAGCCTTTCGTATTTTTTTGGAAAGTTGCAATAGATCGAACAGAGACAACCTGGCAGGTGTATTGGCTAGCTGAGCCAGTATGTCAAAGTTGTATGGCCGATCCATGCCTTCAGGAGATGGCGCCTTTAGAGATTTGTCAAACCGCGTCTCCTTCTGCTTGGATTTGCCCGTGGTTTAAGGCTTGGACGGGCCAGCTTCTGAGCTTGTGGGGGCAGCAGGAGCTTGAGGAGGTACTGCTTCTTCTTGTACGGGATCGTACGTCCGAAGATAAGTCTTCCCCGATCACGTCTCGCCAGATAGAACCTCATAGATGGGGGAGGATACCATATAGCATGGCTTAAATTTCTTGCCCCTTCTTGTTTTGGGAGGTGCTATTCCCTGTGTCACTTCTTGGACAAGGTCCGGGTGGACCCACATGATCTCACCACGTTCAGTTGTGAGTGGGACCAAGGTCGAGTTGCGAGCTGGTGGTAGATTGACGACTTCCATCATCGCCTTGGGGATCGGGACCACGCCGTCTGGGACTTCTGTAGGAGGAAAGTCGCCAAACTGAAGAGAGGTCATGTTAGCAGATACGACCTTGTCTTCAGCTTCAAGGTTGATCACTTGGCTGTCGATAAGCTGTTGTATCTTCTTCTTCAGGACGATACAGTCCTTGGTGGAGTGATGCACGTACTGATGATAGAGACAGTACTTGGGATCATTGATTTGGCTCGCCTCTGCAGGACATCGTGGTGGAGGCAATGTCAGCTTATTACCCTTCGTCAATGTATGGAAGATGGTAATGACATCGTCTTCGTCGAAGGAGAAGGTCTCCTTAGGCTTGTCGGAGGTGCCCTAAGAATTGGAAGCTCCTTTGGATGTGTCGACTTTCAGGACCTCTTTTCCTTTACCCCTACGAACAGGGATAGTTTGAGGATATTTGCCATTGTCTTCGGATTTGGGTGTCTTCAACCCCAGTAGTTCCAAGTTAGGAACGTCGTTTTCAGCAACATCAGCGGCCGCAATGAAAGCGGGCCATGTATCATACTTATGTATACCTAGACAAAACTTCACTGTAGAAAGGAAGTTATGTCGACAAGTATCCATAAGTTCTGAGTCTGGTATGCCGAAGGGCATCTTCAGTGCTAGCCGCCTGAAGCGTTCGATAAAGGCGATGACAGACTCAGTCCTCCTTTGCTTGGTCTCGATGAGGGTGAACATACTAACATGCATGCCGTTCGCGTAAAACCTGTTGAGGAACAACCTCTCCAAGTCTTTGAATGAATTGATACACTCGTCAGGCAGACTGCAGAACCATTCGAAGGCTACCCCCTGCAAGGTTCTAATAAACGGCTTCGATAGGAACTGATCATCTCTGGGCAAGTGCAGATTTTGCGTGTTGAAGTACATCATGTGCTGACGAGAACAAGTTAAACCGTCAAATGAGTTCAGCGTCAACGGTTTGTAGTTAGGAGGGCAAGTAGCGTTCTCCCATTCAGGGGGATACGGTTGAGATATCCCTATCTTCTAAAGCTCGTCTTTGCGTGAGATGGTGTCGAGACGAGCGACCAAGGAATCAATTGCATCCAGTTGATTGAGCAGGTGTTGGGAAACAACTGCTAAATGATTGTCAGGCGTTGTTGGCGAAGGTCCACCCCCGGCATTTGTAAGATTTGGAGGAGGCGCAACGGAATGATACTTCTTTTGTAGTGAAGGAGGGTTGTTGCTGTGAGCCAGACTAACGTGGGTCGAGATGTTTTGTTAAGGTGGAGGAACAGCCCCAGCAGCTTGAACTGCCATGATACTAGTAAGCATATCAGTGATCTTGGCGAATGCTGTTTCGAGATCCTCTAGCCATTTGCTAGTCTGATCACTGGCTTCTTCAGGTCTTTCCCCGTCCACCATATATGTAGATAGCATGCGAGGATGAACAGAGGAAGTAGTGCAGCTGGTGCTGATACTGTCTGTCTTCGAGTGGATAAGTCCTTCATCTTCAGGTAGAGGAGGTAGATAGTCGCCATCGGATTCGGAAGGATCATCGTCCTCTGAAAGGCTAACCCTAGTATGGGGGTTATCTGCTTCAGATTCTGAGGGAATGCTACCTCCGGCTTAGGAATCTTCATCGTCCATACGGAATCTTGCCTTTGATCGAGTGCCCATATAGACTCCTTTGGATGTGACAGCCTGTTGGCCATCTGTTGGTAGACTTCTCCTTCTTCTTCTCACGGAGCTAAGAGAGAAAGTTGGATTCATAGTCCACCATGTTTGATTGGGACTTCCATAAGGGGGACCCGATGAAGCCATGTTGGATGAAACACATAGTGGCTTCTCGTCGTCAGAGAAGTGTAGCCGTCGAAATACAGACTTTCTCTGGGGCACTCTTGTTGCTTTGGAGCAACAACAGTTGATAACAATACTGGTGCATGGAAGCGCACTATGAATTGTTATGTTATCCCTCATTTTACGCTTATGTTTTATCATGTCGCATAAGTCAGCGGAAGGGAATTTTGCCTTACAACCCATGTTGCATGCATCGTCGAGCTTTGCATGCGGGTTCGTAAGGAGAGTAGGCGCATCCAGACTTAGTTCATATGCAGGGGCAACCCCCACACCTAAGTTCTGTGATGTCCTTGAAGACAGCCCCGTACTATACGCGTTGGGGCCTTTTTTTTGTTGTGAGCACAAAGGCCTTGGAGACTGGCCTTGGGCGCATGCTCCTTGACAGCATGCCTGAGCCTCCTTGATGTGGGCGTATAGTATGGATCCAGAGAGCCTGGGCGTATAGCCTTGGGCGCATGGCTCTGTATGCCCAGCCTGTTAAAGATAGAAGTGTTCTGGTTGGGGCTATGCGCCTAAACACTCCCTTGGGCGCATGGCCTTGGGCGCATGCCTGGTGGAGCAGCGCTATTTTCTTCCAGTTTGGACTCCTTCGTTTGTGAGCCTCGCCGGGTTCAGCCAGAGTGTCGCACACCCCGATTCTTGGCATCGTAGTATTTTCCTTTGCCAAGTCTCGGGTGTTGACCACCCTATTGTTGGTTGTGCAGGAAAGAAGTCACTGGGCTAGTAGAGCCCAGAATGGTATGAGCCTTCTCTATTTTGGGAACTTCTGTAGCAGAGTCATGCGCCCATGTGACAGAATCCTCCAGCTGCATATCTGCTATGACACTAGCAGGATATGCACAGCGAGCCTTCGGAAGCCAAGTCTTGCGAGACTTGTTTGGCTTCGCTGATTTTGAGGGAGTAGAGCCGTCCCTCGAGAGCATCTCTTCGAACGCCTGCTGATCGAACTTTACGATCAGCATCTTCTGAGTACTCCCCACATTGTCGGTATCGAATTGCATCACCACCTTCTCGTCAGAGGAAAAGGTAGTCCCCAGCAGAGTCACCATTTTTGTGGATACACACAAAAAAGAAGAAGAAAACGCTGTCTTTTCTTTTATTGGCGCAAGGCACCAAAAATCGAGTACGCCTGAGAGATCTTGCGCTGAGGATCCCCGAGTACAAAAAAAAATTCTGGAGAATGGGACGATGGAGATCGAGCGGTAGTTGCTCCTTTAATCCGTTGACACTCCGATTAAAAAAGTGGGAGAAAACCTAAGAAAAATGCTAACTCTCGGCTCACTGGCAAGAAGTGCAGCAATTTGGCTCTTGAAAATGCTCTCCGTTCTGTGTTTTGAAGAAGGATAAGGCCCCCCTTTCATAGTCGTTCTTGGGCTGAAATGATGTTATGCGCCCACATGAGGAAACACTCTGGTTTCTATGTGGGCGTATAGTCCTGCTTTGGGCACATAGGATGTAGGCGCATACATGCTGCGAGATCGTGGGTTGGTCGTGGCGTTGACGTGGCCGCATGCTTCGGTGCACGACTGCTCGTGGAGACTGACGGGGCCGTGCGCTTCGGTGCACGTTTTGATCATGGCTTTGACTGAGTCAGGCTTATGCGCATAGCCAAGTCTCAGGATATGCGCCCTCCTTTCGGGGGAGCTAGTCTTGGGCGCATGAAACTTCACTGGCTGGGCGCATGAAGCTTCAGTGACTGGGCGCATGGAGCTTCATTGACTGGGCGTATGGAGCTTCACTGACTGGGCGCATGGAGCTACACTGACTGGGCGCATGGAGCTACACTGACTGGGCGCATCGGGCTACACTGACTGGGCGCATGGAGCTTTTACTGGCTTGGGCGCATGGGGCTTCATTTGCTGAAATTTTTTTATGCTTCTACAGTTGGAATAGTAGGAATGTTTACATGTCTAATCAAGTATTTCCCCGCCCAACTAATACAAGCGAATCCATAATCCGAAACATAAATCGAATACAAGTCCAACAAAAACATGAAGAGGCTAGACGAGTAAGGTATGTGTGTCGTATACATGAATTCAGTAATACCAATCCGTGTTTGCAACAAGAATCAAATAGAACTAACTAGAACTGAAATACAGTAATCGACAAGTGAATGAAAGAACTATCAGAGAATATACTCGTCGGATACCCTGAATGACTGATGAATATCAGATGTCTGAACCGTAGTCACAATGTCCTATTTAGAGCAATACAGGTTACAATGTGTTCAATATAAGGTAAATGAAGTATACAATGCAATCTACATGATTCTAAGCCATTCTAGGTCAAAGTCAACTCTTGGTCAACTACGGTCAACAATCTAGTCAAACTAGTCAACTCTAGTCCAACATGGTCAACATTCTAAGGTTTGGTCAAACTCTAGTTAACAAACCATTGGGTCAATATCTAGGGTTATACAAAATGGCCAAGGGGTGGTATCAAAGCTAAATTCAACCTATTAGACTCCTCCTTAAACTACTATATGTATCAAGCTACCCTTACCTCATATATCCATATAATATTTGAAAACCTCACATTGTATACCAACAAGTTAAATTCATATATATATATATATATATATATATATATATATATATATATATATATATATATATATATATAAAGAAATATATATATATATATATATATATATATATATATATATATATATATATATATATATATATATATATATTTCTTTATATATATATATATAATATATATATATATATATATATATATATATATATATATATATATATATTATATATATATTTTATATATATAATATATATATATATATATATATATATATATATATATATATATATATATATATAAATATATATATATATATATATATATATATATATATATATATATATATATAAAGAAAAAATATAAATATATATATATATATATATATATATATATATATATATATATATATATATATATATATATATATATATATATATATAAAGAAAAAATATAAATATATATATATATATATATATATATATATATATATATATATATATATATATATATATATATATATATATATATATATATATATATATATATATATATATATATATATACACATCTCATATATGGAGACACTTAAATGGGCACTCTCTATTACACTCAAATGTTATCACATTACCCCTCACTCACTCTAGATGGCAAGGACACTAGGATACTCACAAATCTTTATATTCTAACAAGCTAATATTTGTACTATACTAACCCTCGCACACATGCTCACACATGGCACACTTTCCCTGCTGTTGCCAAGGGCAGCAGCACCTTAACCTGCTACTACTTCTAATCCTTGGCTAACCCTCACATCTCCAACCTTACCTCCATGTATATACAATCCAACTAAACCCAAAATAACCTCCAAAGGATCAACCTAACTGAAAACAGTATACAAATATACAAATTGAAATCCTCAATAAACATCAGGAAAATCGAGGACTCAAATCCTCAACCAACTCAACATCAACCCCTAACCTATAATCTATAGCAACTGCTATACATATCATATATGTATACATATAATAAAATACATACATACATAACTAAACCTATGATACATATAAATACCTAACATACATCACTTTACAAGTCCTGAGACCAAACTCTAATACATCTAACATCTCAGAATCACACAACATCTAAAGTATCAGACATTATATCCGAAACCCAACCCAACTAACATGTGCAGACATCCCTCCTTTGAATTCGAAACTAAAACATTCAAATTCAAAGCACACAACACGTGCAAGAGGGGGATCGAGTGTGTGTGTCACACACGTGTCCAGGGGTCCAAAAATCGTGTCAAGGAAGTGTCAAAATCATTGTGTCAGACCAAGTATCAGAGGCAACACAGAGGCTGCCTCGTGCTAACATGCCGACCTAGATAGGGACTCGTGTGTCTATGCACAAGTGTCATGGTCGTGTCAGATGATAACCTAGGTCTAGGGATACGTGTCCCATAGACTGAAATGTGTCCACGTGGTGTCGTGTCTCAAATACGAAGCCGTATCAGAACGTATCTGTGCGCATGTGCAGTACATATAAATTTGATGCAGACACGAGAACTCGCTTAATACTGCACCAAGCCCCCACGAAACTTGGGGGTATGTTGTCAGACATTGCCTCCAACTTCGTGTCAAATTACATGTGCCCAAGTGGCATGTCCAGTGAGAAATCGTGTTCGGGTAGCAGGACAGTGCATAAGGTCTCGTGCACGTGTCCCCGTGTCCTAAAATAGTGTCTAAAACATCCTAAAATTGACTCAGTCGATTTGATATGCAATATACACCTAATTAGCTGCACATACATGTAATTTGTTTTGAAAAACATTAACATTCATTTCTTTGAGGCATTTCACCAAACACTTTATACTACACTCCGATATGTATCCGATATGCGTATCAAATGGACGAAGATTCCTACCAAACTTGTTCAACAGCAAGGGGGACCCTAAATGAATGCATCTATGAAGAGAAATCAGGATTTTCAAAGGGCTTCGAGGCCATTACCTATTTAGAGTTGGAATCTCAATGTAAGTTGTCACGACCCGCACCCTAGAGTTAGGGCACGAGAATGTAACAACGCCCAGCCTACGCCGCAGTGTCGGCGGTAGAACGCTGTCCTAGGTCTCAATACATCTAGCAGTATAAGACTAAATAGTTTATACTCCCCGAATGGGGGTGACATAGCAGAATGTAAACTCAATCACATCTAAGGTAGAGCATAATGGAAGATAGATAAAACATGAAATCCAAAAGAGATACAGCAGATAGAAGTCTAAGTGTCTAAGATACAAACTCAGAATACATCTCAAAACTCAAATACAGTAATCCATAAATACATCTCAAGACAACTGAAAATAAACTATGAATAAACCCTAGCTATCTATACAACCTCTACTGTCTCCTCTAGGCTAGCAGGCAACCTCCAGGCTATCTGTAAAATTTATCAACGGGTCCAGTCAGGACTGGAGCGAGCACAGTACATCTCAACAGATCATAGCAGGTTAGAAAATATAATCATGCAGTAAAGTAAGATACAGGATCTGAAGGAAATACAGTATGTAAACAGAGAAAGAGAACTGTAATAGAAATATCTACTATAAGTAGAGAGCTAACAGTGGCTAGTGAGTCAGAGTACAATATAAACATGTGAATGGCATAGGAGATTCTGGGAACTATACTATGGAGTGATTCTGGGAACTACACTACTTGGATATTATTCACATGTCTACTTCTACTCTCCCGTACCCCCAATCAATACACAAGGATCCAACCAGGTTATGTTATGATTCCATGTAAAGGCCCACAAGGGGTGATACATGGATAGCCCATAAATGGGTGATTCTGGGAATGCCCACAATGGGGTGATTCTAGGAATGCCCATAAATGGGTGATTCTGGAAAGACTCTGTGAACATGAGAGTACATGTCACAAGTGATCGAAGAACCGTGAAGCATAGTGATACACCATGTAAGTGAAACGCACAGAACATGTAGTATACGATGCTCCCTGAGGGGATAACATCTCAAGAATGGATCCATATAGTACTAATCCTTGTTACCAACGTGATAGCATCAAGTATAGTAATCTAAAGCAGAAAAATAATTCTAATAGGATATGAAATGATCAGAGAATGTACTCGCCTGATAACCTGAACAGCTGATAGGTATAGGGGTCCAACTGAAGCCACAGAGTCCTATTTAAAGCAACACAGGTTACAAGGTGTTCAAGTAGTAATAAAAGAATCTCTACAAGCAATCTATTTTATTCTAGGTTCTTCTAAGTCAAAACACTCTAGGTCAACTTCGGTCAATAATCTAGTCAAACTAGGTCAAGTGTTGACTTATTGTTGACTTTGGGTCAACTGGTCAACTCTGGTCAATAGGGTAAATTCTAGTCTAATTATTAAAGAATAAGGTGTACTTCGTTATTCGTACGTTGAAACTTACGACACGCAAATCGAGATAAGAAGATCAATGGTAAGGTTGATAATCTTATTATAGTGATCCACGTGTTCATCTTGTCAATTTCAGCGATGTAAGATCACTGGAATTGACTGATCTCAGTTTTGTGGTACTAATCCCGAAATACGAACATTAAAAGAATTAATTATTAATTAATTATAAAAAATTTAAACTCAGAGAAATTATCAACAAACATTGTCGGACGATGAAATAAACATCTCCAACGTGTCCAGAATGGTCAAATTAGCTAGGATAGCCTACCCATCGGTCCAATTTGGACACAAGGGCAAAAAGGTAATTTTGGGTCAAAACGGTGTCCGTGTCGGAGCCGTTTTGCACCGAAAAACGTGCAAGAAAATAAGTTTACAAAACATAACAAATTATATGTCCACGAAACCAGAATGACGATACGAACTCAACGGTATCTCCAGAATTGGATTCCGTTGACCCGATCTCAATTTGGTCCGTTGACCAGAACTTAGAATTCCGGTTTGCACGAAAATGCGTGCCGGAACCAATGTTCTCAAAACTCAGCAAACTACATGTCAATGAGTTCAGAATGACGATACGAACTCAACGGTATATCCAAAATTGGATTCCGATGAGCCGATCTCAAAATGACCCGTTGACCCAGATATTGGTATTCGACTTGCACCGAAATGCATGTCGAACCCAATGTCCACCAAAACCTAGCAAATTATATGTCAACGAGTCCAGAATGACGATACGAACTCAACGGTATATCCGGAATTGGATTCCGATGAGCCGGCGTCAAAAAGTCCTATTGACCCAGAATGTGGGACCCACTTTGCACCGAAAAACGTGTCAGGGCTCACGTTCTCCAAATCTAACAAATTTTATATGAAAACATGCCAGAACGACGCCACGAGTCTACTGGTGGTGTCAGAAATTAAATCTGGAGTCCCGTGTTCAAAAATGGAATTTTACAAGTTGGAAATTACGAATTCGGACGGCCAACTTTGGCGTCGAATTCAACCAATCAAACAAGCTCACAATGAAACAAAACTGGAGGGGTAGTAAGAGGGTTATACCAGCTTCGCACAGGAACTGGTAGCACGCCAAACGAAGCTACGGTGGAGGTGATACAAGCTGACGAAGTTGGCCCCGCGAAACTGTCCAAATATAATACAATTTAAACGGTCAACTTGGTGGCCGATTTTGATGTATCAAACGATAAAATTAACGGACGAAAATTGACAGAGATGAAGGTGAATATACCGAGATTGTGACAGAGTGAAGAAATCACAGATCCAACGATCAGATTTCCGGGAAATCATGCACGAAGTTGCTGCGACGGAGCGCCAAAATGAACTTGATTTCGTGCGCGTCACGACGGGACGTCGTGCAAAACACACGAATCGCCTCGACGGCGCGCCCCGGAGGACGGTGGCCGTCAGGGGACCTAACCCAGGGGTGCGCCCGGCCACGTGGGAGGTTGACCACGCCGGTGTGCGGCCGGCGGCGGCGCTGCACCGCCCGTGCGCACGCGCGAAGGGGCACGCGCTGCTGTCCGGTCGTTGCTGCTGTGGCAGCTGCGTGCGGGGGGGCTGCACGGCCTAGCCCGCCGACGAGGGCGCGGGGGCGCGCGGCCTCGACGATGGTCGGCGGCGGACGGCTACTGACTGCGGCGGCGGCATGGTGGTGAGCGGAATGGAAGTGATGGCCGGAGGAGGAGGGAAAAAGGAGCTGTGGTGGGTGCGGCGATGGCCGACGGCGAGGCTGGCCAGGGGGGTGGCCGGAGTGAGGGTGAGGAGGAGGAGAGGTCGGGTTGTATGATGGCCATGGGGTGGTGTCGGGCACGGCCACAGTAGCTGCTGTGTGTTTGAGAGGAAAGAGAGAGAGAGAGGTAATAATTTATTATAATGAATGAGAGGGAGAGAGAAAAGATTCTGTCCAAATATTTAGGGCCGGCCAACTTGAGTGTGGGAGTGTGGGGAAAAGTTACGTGGGAAATTAATGGGTGAGATTCATTTGGGGAATCAAATGGCTAGGAATTAAATATAGGAAAAGGCCATTCTTATAGGAATTTGAATAAATAGAAAACTCCGATAAATATTGAAATAGGTAACAGGGTATTAAATATTATTTTGGACACGAAAAAGTGAGGGTATCCCGATGGAGGGTAACACAAAGCTGGACTGGACTTGGTGGAGCCGGATTGGATCAAAATCGGACATTGGGCAAAAATTGAATTAATATTAGGTGTTGATGATCATGAGTGAATAAGTAGCACATGGGGATTCCAATAAATGGGACACAAGTGGCGGACGGGTAGTAGGCTCAATGTGGGCCATGTCCATAATTGGGGCTGACAGGTTTTGGCAGACAGGGGACCCACAAATCAAGTTGGAAGATGAATGTGACACCGTGGGGTGAAATGAAATCGGGTCACGTGTCAGGAAAGTTGTGCGAAGCAAATGGAGCACAAGATGGCGTGTCTGAATGGGACACGAAGGTCATGGGTGACGAGCGTCTCGAGCAGATCATCAACGAGAAGTTGGTTTCAAGAAAATAACTGGTCTTGTGCTCCTAAATTAAAAGTCACGATAACGTGCTAATAATGATCAAGAAAAAGAGTGGGAAAATCAATTAATGATCAACTGGTCTAAATTGACCCGAAGTTCAGCGAAGCAAAAAGAGCACAAGAGAACAAGTTTGAGTGGGACACTATATACCATCATGAAGGTAATCCTGTCCACTCCAAAACTCGTGAAGAAGATTTCCAGAGTTGAACATCCCTGACACTCCAAATATCAAAGGCACGGAAAAGCACACTTAAGGAAAAAATAACAGAATAAATTATTTAATGAAACTAAACAATCAGAAAATAAAATAAAATAAAAAAAATCAACCCGAAATTCAGGGTGCTCACATCCTACCCACCTTATAAAAATTTTGTCCTCGAAATTAAAATGTCCATACTCCCTCTAGGTCAAACCCCTACAATCAAAGTCCCAGAACCTAAACAAATCATACCATCAAAAAGAACGACATACAGGGTCATGGCATATGGTGGCAGTGAAAGTCTTATCTAGGTATACTAGTCATACTAACCAAAGCGGTCATCGGGTATCAAAACACACAAGCAATCTAGGGTGCTAACTATAAAAGTTACAGAAATAACAATTCATCAAAACTGTAAGGCAGTCTACCATCCTACATGAAAACTGGTATCATCAAAAAAATATAAAATAAAAATAAAATAAGGTAACTACCAATTATCTGAAAAAAGGGTACTATTCAAGGAAAAATCAAAATCACTAGTTAAGGAATGAAAGTCAATTGCATTGAAAATCCAATCACAATATATATATTTAGAGAGAGAGTGTTAGAGAAGAAAAAACTAGCATTATGTAAATGTTATGTGGTTTGTGTGTGTATGGGTGTATGTGAACAGGTTCATATGGTTAGATAGTAGGCATGTGTGTAGGTGAAATATACATGAAATTGTATATGAGGATTTGGGCTTCAAATAATAGCTATCCAGTTACACTACTCATGGCATATTGGTTAACAATCTACAATACACAACCTATTAAATCATAACCTGCATGGCTAACCATATATATATAAAAAGGTAGAGACTTAGTTATGTATTTATATATTATAACATGTATGCCTAAGCTCTATATATATATCTATACAGGTACATGATCATAACATAGAGAGAAAATGTTAGGTTACATGGAAGTGTATACTATGTTAGAGTGTGTGTGTGTGTCCTTGTACTGGGTTATAGCTTAGTATTGAAAGGTTAAATCCAGTTTTAGTTCAGCACTTACATGTAAAGTCTGAAAATAAGCTAACATTTAAAACAGTGAAATATTAACATAATACAGTCTCAGATTTTAGGGTTTTGAAACATCACAACCGATCTCAACACTCCCAATACATCCTAACATGATATAAATGAAACCCTAACATACTATCAATACATTTATCTACGCATACAGTTCAATATTACATGTTAAATCTGAAATTGAACTAAACATGGAAATCAATGTAAAAATGTTAACATGTAACTAGTTTTCAGGATTTTGGAGAAATTTGCACATCAAAACCAACTCAATGTTTATCACAACCTATCATGTAAGAATATGAAACCTAACATTATATCCCTACAACAACAATATACACAGCTCTAAATATTACATTTAAAACAACCATTTGAACTAACATTTAGAATCCCGTATTAAGGGTTAATATGTACACAGTCTTAGATTTGACAAATTTAAACACAAAACTCAACAATTTTTTTTTTAAATTGAAACTCTAGGTATAACATACATGTGCAGTGATGTAAACATAACTAATAACATGAAATTTATATTTAAATTACGAATTTAAGCTGAAAAAAGCAGAGAACCAGAAATAATGGAGTTTGGAAATTTAACATCAATAACATTTAATATGTATTTAGATAGGTTGGAAATCAAGCGTAGCATGTATATGTATCAGGCAAAGTGTTTATGTCCACTATATCTATATTCTCATGACCCAATATAAAAATCAAATTCTATATCAAGAGCAACATTTAGATTTCTACCAAGATTGCAAGTAGGTGATTGACGACGTAATCAAGACATTTTTATTATTATTATTATTTAATACTGGAATAATATCAAGAAAAGAAATAACGATAAAATCTGTTTGCGTATTTGTCTAAAAGGAGGAACCATTTTGAAACCCAGAGCTGAAATATCAAATCCAAAATAAGTCTAGCAAAATTATTGATTCATTGTATTAAGAAGAAATTCATATAAAGAAGTTACACAAAGGTTTATAAAAAAATAGCTACCTATTCCTAAGCAAAACAAAACAACAAGTAGTAATTTCCCCTCTCTCTTTTTTGAAGGACTGAAATAAAAGTAGAGAAAACATGTTCGAAAATATTTAAGGTACAATCTAATAATCATATGCGTCTATCCAAGATCATGATACTCTAAATCCTCATCATACTAGTAAGCAAGGCTACGATAATCACAGAGTCCTTGACTTAGGCACATACCTCTAGAATCATGGTATTTAACATTTTCGCGATGCCGCTAGCTTGGCTGCGAAAACCTTAAATTCCCACACCCGAGAAATATATCCAAGTCAAACTATGTGTCCTCACCATGCTGGCTAATATGACTGTAGAAGACTAGATTCCATAACTTAGATGACCTAGCCCATATAATTTCATCTTGACAAAATTTAATTAAATCAACAATGAATACCCAAAAATCAAATCAAATTTATCAACGAACATCAAAATTCAAAAATGAACAAAAATCCATCAAAATACAAACTCGGATGCAACAGCTATCATCAAGATTCAAAATTCAACAATCATCCATCAAAATCAATAAATACAAACTCAAATTCAACCATAATCCATCAAAATCAAATTCAACAACAGAAAGTAAAGATAAATTAAATCAAGAAAATAAGAGTTTTCAAATCGAAGTTAAAATAAGATCCTCAAGGTCGTCCCAAGAATCTCTCAAGGGATCATAATTGTGATTGAGTACCTTCAAAATATATCCTATTTCTACTGCAGGCTGTAGTGGCACTCTAGTTCGAATACCACTACATAAACTCGACCTGCATGGGCCACCACTAAAAACGTGTCACGACCCGCACCCTAGAGTTAGGACACGAGAACGTAACAACGCCCAGCCTACGCCGCAGTGTCGGCGGTAGAACGCTGTCCTAGGTCTCAATGCATCTAGCAGTATAAGACTAAATAGTTTATACTCCCCGAATGGGGGTGACATAGCAGAATGTAAACTCAATCACATCTAAGGTAGAGCATAATGGAAGATAGATAAAACATGAAATCTAAAAGAGATATAGCAGATAGAAGTGACAGACGGGTAGTAGGCTCAATGTGGGCCATGTCCATAATTGGGGCTGACAAGTTTTGGCCGACAGGGGACCCAAAAATCAAGTTGGAAGATGAATGTGACACCGTGGGGTGAAATAAAATCGGGTCACGTGTCAGAAAAGTTGTGCGAAGCAAATGGAGCACAAGATGGCGTGTCTGAGTGGGACACGAAGTTCATGGATGACGAGCGTCTCGAGTGGATCATCAATGAGAAGTTGGTTTCAAGAAAATAACTGGTCTTGTGCTCCTAAATTAAAAGTCACGGTAACGTGCTAATAATGATCAAGGAAAAGAGTGGGAAAATCAATTAATGATCAACTGGTCTAAATTGACCCGAAGTTCAGCGAAGCAAAAAGAGCACAAGGGAACAAGTTTGAGTGGGACACTATATACCATCATGAAGGTAATCCTGTCCACTCCAAAACTCGTGAAGAAGATTTCCAGAGTTGAACATCCTTGATACTCCAAATATCAAAGGCACGGAAAAACACACTTAAGGAAAAAATAACAGAATAAATTATTTAATGAAACTAAACAATCAGAAAATAAAATAAAATAAAATAAATCAACCCTAAATTTAGGGTGCTCACATAAGTGAACTTGAGAGCCAAATCCCTCCACTTCCAATGGCCAACTTGCTTCTAATCCTTGCTAGCTACCTACCAATGGTCTCTTTTATAGTAAAGGAGTGTGATGCAATTGATTGGGCTCAATTTGGAGTTGAATTGGTAAAAGGGGGTGAATTTGGAAAGAACTCTAAATTAGGGTTTGTCGATTTAATGAAAGAGGCAAGGGGGTGTCAATATGTATTTATATATGGGTGGGGATCCCTTGACGGCAGCCAAGAATCATTTCTAGGGTTTGGGTTAAGTTTCATGAGGTTTGAAGGCCTCTAGATAGTTTAATTCAAGCCTTTCTAGTAAAGGCCTATAGCTAAAATATATATTCTTAACAAATATCCTACTTTAAACTAATACCTAGATATTCCTAACCTTGTCATGATGGAAACTTCTAATCTAATATCTAGGCTCATGGATAATATCTAGATTAGGGCAATTCTAGGTTAAGGCTTAATATAATCACTTAGCACTTACCAACTAATCAAAGTCCTAATTAATTCAAAAGTCACCAAATAACCAAAATATCCTTAGCCTAAAAATAGGTATTAGTCAATCTAATCACATGGTTAGGTCCCCATGGTCATGGTTAGTCTCTAGGCTAAGCAGTTCTTGGGTTACAATAGTAAAACACCAAATCACAATTCACCAATTTAAATAGTATTAAATTAATTAAAATTTACCAAAAAATCATTAACATGGGTTAAATCCTATTATTTAATAATAAATTTTACAAAAGTTCAAAATTATCATCTTTTTAGAAAAGTGGTGGTTACAAGTCTTCCCTCCTTAGAAGAATTTCGTCCTCGAAATTTAAGGTGATCGCACTCCTTCTAGGTCAAACCCCCAATCAATCAAAGTCAAGAAAAAGCTATCATATAACATGCAATCATAGTCCTACTGGTCGTGATTTCATAGTCTAGAACAGGGTCACTATGCTATCTAGCATATCATAAGAATATCCTGACATTTCCTAATGAAATCACACATCAAGGTAGGAAAGAAGAAGAACAGGAAAGACAGACCCGCTAACCTGTCACCCACAGCGTCGGTCTCCTCGACCGTCAGCACAAAAGCCCCGCCCCTCTGGTGTTGGGCATGGTGCTGCACCACAGGTGGCCTAACTCCCTCTTTCTGACCCGGTGCTCCGTCATATGCGGGTGCAGTAGGGCAATCCCTGACCTGGTGAGCAGCGGATCTACAGAACAGACAAACCTTCTGTCTCCTATAACAAGTCTTCCAAATGTACCCCGGCTTCTTGTAATAGGTACAAGTCTACACCTTGTGGTCCAGTCCTCGAGGCTGATGATGTGCCTGCTGGACTCTAGCTGGCGCCTGCATCTGCTGTGGCTAGTGTGCTACCTTCTGCACAAAGGGGCTCTTTCCACTCCCACTAGCCCCTCCTGTATCATCTCGGCCCCTCTTGGACTTGAGTTCCAAGTCATCCTCTCCTGCCATAGCTCCTGCCAAGATCTGCTCGAAGGTGGCATCTCTGTCGCTCTTGGTCAGCAACTTGACTTCCTTGACCAAACCCTTCCGGAACCTCCTGGCCTTTGTCGACTCGCTAAGGCCCTCTACAAATCTGCCTAGACGACAAAACTCTCCAACATACTCCTCGACAGTCCAGTTCCCCTGAACCAGACTCTCGAACAGTATCTCCAGTGCGCCAAGTGCTGTGTCAGAGAAGAACTTCTACTTGGAAAGCTTCTTCAAAGCTTTCCATGTCTGCCCCTCCGTACCAACTCTGGGGTCGGTCTGGTACCAGGTACGGGCAAGGTCTGGTATATGGCTGACCGTTGCCTCTATCTGGATCCTAACTGGTATCAGTACAAGCCTGAAGATCTTCTCGATATGCTCTACCCAGTCATCAGCATATAATATGCCCTCCGAGCCCTTGAAGTCCCTGAGCCTCATCATCTAGAAGTCCAGAATAGTCGGGGTCCTCTACTGGTACTGCTGCTACATCAGGCCTCCCTGCGGATGGGCGATAACCCTCTCCACTATCGTCATGGCGAGCTTATGGGTATTGTCTACACCCTGTCTGAAATCAGCAGACTGGTGTTGCTGATACTGTTGTTGGGCCTCCATCAACTGCTGGAAGAAGGCAAAGAGCTGAGCCGCATCCACCGATCCAGAAGGTGGTGGCAGAAGAACATCCTGGAATGCCGGGGTAGGCCTCCAAACTAGTGGAGGAGTACCTCCGAAAGCTGCTGACACTCCTATATGAGCAGAAACAGGAGGTGTTGTGGCTCCAGCATCTATAATCGGACGAGAGGTGGCAGACCTCTCACCAGCGTCTGCTGGACCAGAGCGATTCGATCGTGTCTCCACCATCCTGAAGACAGATCAAATAAGGAAATCAATACTGAGCAGGAATCAATTTTAATCAAGGGATAAAAGTTTATTTCAAAGAAGACAATTATCAGCAAGATTGTATAGATGGCAGGAATTAGATTAGAATTTTTCCTAACTGTGATTGAGTACCTCTCCGTTAAAGCCTATTTCTTAGTTCCTATCGCAGGCTCGCAGCAGTACAATTAAGTCGCCGTACTACTATGATATCGTACTACTGCGACTGTCGATCTACATGGGCCACCACTAAAAATGTGTCACAACCCGCACCCAGTGTAGGGCCACGAAAAGTGGGAACGTCCAGCCTACCCCGCAGTGTCGGCGGTAGAATGCTGTACTAGGTCACTATCTATTCAACAACTCATGCAATTATATAATGTACTTGTCAAAATCTCAACTCCAAACGGAGGACAAGTATAGCTATAATGAAATCTCAATCACAGTCTAAGCACGATAAGATAACACAGAAGTTTATAACTAAGACTAAACAACAACAACAAATATAAACTACTAATTAATAATAATCTCAAACAATCTCAAAACAAGACAAATCTCAACTTATTACAATTTAAGTTCTAAACATGAAATCTAAACAAGTCTACTAGCTAGTCTTCCGATCACTCTTGAGAGTCGGGGCCAAGGGTAGCTAAACCATCTCCTGTTTCATAGTAAGTAGGGTAAGTGTACTCAGGGCATACATCTGTAATATTTTGTCAACGTATCCAGTCGGGATTGAAACGAGCACAACTTATCTAGAAATCCTAAGTAAATGACAAAGACTATAAAATAGTTATAGACAGTTATATTGATGAACATAAAAGTTTTATATAGGTAATGATGTAGAGCAACAGTTAAAGTATAAGATAAGTAATGTAACGAATCAAGAGATCATGGCAATGAAGACCGTAAGTAAAAATCTAGCTGAACCAGAGTAACATGATATAAATCCAGACAGTACAATGTAAGTCGAGTGCAATCACAGTGTGAGTCTAATATAATATAAGTCGAATGTGATTCCAATGTGAGTCTAATATAATATGAGTCGAATGTGATTCCAACCATGTTCTAATAAGGTAGTTCGAATAAGGTGGTGCTAATAATGATCCATGATGGTTCTAATGATGATTCTAATCAATACTCCAAGTGTGTTTTAAAATACTAAGATAGACATGCAAACGGCTAAGGGTAATACGGCACACGGCACACCGCACACCTGGCCAAGTGTGGGATGGCTATCGTTCGAATATCGTTCACAGAGAGGTGGTTCGAATAGGAGAAATGTTTACATATCTAATCAAGTATTTCTCTGCCCAACTAATACAAGCAAATCCATAATCCGACACATAAATCAAATATAAGTCCAACCAACATATGAAGATGCTAATAGGTGGTTCGAATAGTAGAGGCTAGACGAGCAAGGTATGTGTGTCGCATATATGAATTCAGAAATACCAATCCGTGTTTGTAACAAGAATCAAATAGAACTAACTATAACTAAAATACAGTAATCGACAAGTAAATAAAAGAACTATCAGAGAATATACTTGCTTGATACTCTGAATGACTGATGAATATCATATATCTGAACCGGAGTCACAATGTCCTATTTAGAGCAATACATGTTACAATGTGTTCAATATAAGGTAAATGAAGTATACAATGTAATCTACATGATTCTAAGCCATTCTAGGTCAAAGTCAACTCTTGGTCAACTACGGTCAACTGTCTAGTCAAACTAGTCAACTCTAGTCAAACTAGGTCAACATTCTATGGTTTGGTCAAACTCTAGTTAACAAACCATTGGGTCAATATCAAGGGTTTTGCCAAAATGGCCAAGGGGTGGTATCAAAGCTAAATTCAACCTATTAGACTCCTCCTTAAACTACTATATGTATCAAGCTACCCTTTCCTCATATATCCATATAATATTTGAAAACCTCACATTGTATACCAATAAGTCAAATTCATATATATATATATATATATATATATAAAATATATATATATATATATATATATATATATATATATATATATACACATCTCATATATGGAGACACTCAAATTGGCACTCTCTATTACACACAAATGTTATCACATTACCCCTCACTCACTCTAGAAGGCTAGGACACTAGGATATTAACAATTTAACCTCATAATCTAGGATACTCACAAATCTTTATATTCTAACAAGCTAATATCTGTACTACACTAACCCTCACAAACATGCTCACACATGGCACACTTTCCCTACTGTTGCCAAAGGGCAGCAGCACCTTAACCTACTACTACTTCTACTCCTTGGCTAACCCTCACATCTCCAACCTTACCTCCATTTATATACAATCCAACTAAACCCAAAATCATCTCATAAGGATCAACCTAACTGAAAACTGTATACGAATATACAAATTGAAATCCTAAATAAACGTCAGGAAAATCGAGGACTCAAATCCTCAACCAACTCAACATCAACCCCTAACCTATAATCTATAGCAACTGCTATACATATCATATATGTATACTTACAATAACATATATACATAACTAAACCTATGATACATATAAATACCTAACATACATCACTCTTACAAATCCTGAGACCAAACTCTAATACATCTAACATCTGAGAATCATACAACATCTAAAGTATCAGACATTATATTCGAAATCCAACCCAACTAACATGTGCAGACATCCCTCCTTCGAATTCGAAACTAAAACGTTCAAATCCAAAGCACACAACACGTACCAGAGGGGGATCGAGTGTGTGTGACACACACGTGTCCAGTGGTCCAAAAATTGTGTCAAGGAAGTATCAAAATCATTGTGTCAGACCTAGTATCAGAGGCAGCACAGAGGCTACCTCGTGTTGACTTGCCGACCTAGATAAGGACTCGTATGTCCATCCACAAGTGTCGTGCTCGTATCAGATGATAACCTAGGTCTGGGGATATGTGTCCCATAGCCCGAAATTTGTCCACATGGTATCGTGTCTCAGATACGAAGCCGTATCAGAACGTGTCTGTGCGCATGTGTAGTGTGTGTAAATTTGATACAGACAGAGAACTCCCTCGACACTGCACCAAGCCCCACAAAAATTTGGAGGCATGTTGTCAGACATTGTCCCCACTTTCATGTCAAATTACACATACCCAAGTGGCATGTCCAAAGAGAAATCGTGTTCGGGTAGCAGGACAGTGCACGAGGTCTCGTGCACGTGTCCCCGTATCCTAAAACAGTATCTAAAACATCCTAAAATCGACTCTGTCGATTTGATGTGCAATATACACCTATTTAGCTGCACATACATGTAATTTGTTTTGAAAAACATTAACATTCATTTCTTGAGGCATTTCACCAAACACTTTACACTATACTCCGATACGTGTATCAAATAGACACGAATTCCTACCAAACTTGGCCAACAGCAAGGGGGACCCTAAATGAATGCATCTATGAAGAGAAATCAGGATTTTTAAAGGGTTTAGAGGACATTACTTATTAAGAGTTCAAATCTCAATATAGGTGAACTTGAGAGCCAAATCCTTCCACTTCCAATGGCCAACTTGCTTCCAATCCTTGCTAGCTACCCACCAATGGCCTCTTCTACAGTAAGGGAGTGTGTTGCAATTGATTGGGCTCAATTTGGAGTTGAATTGATGAAAGTGGGTGAATTTGGGGAAGAACTCTAAATTAGGGTTTGTAGGTTTAATAAAAGAGGCAGGGGGTGTCAATATATGTTTATATAGGGGTGGAGATCCCTTGATGGCAGCCAAGAATCATTTCTAGGGTTAGGGTTAAGTTTCTTGAGGTTTGAAGGCATGTAGCAAGTTTAATTCAAGCCTTTCTAGTAAAGGCCTATAGATAAAATATCTATTCTTAACAAATATCCTACTTTAAACTAATATCTAGATATTTCTAACCTTGTCATGATAGAAACTTCTAATATAATATCTAGGCTCATGGATAATATCTAGATTAGGACAATTCTAGGTTAAGGCTTAATATAATCACTTAGCACTTACCAACTAATCAAAGTCCTAATTAATTCAAAAGTCACCAAATGACCAAAATACCCTTAGCCTAAAAATAGATAATTAGTTAATCTAATCACATGGTTAGGTTCCCATTGTCATGGTTAGTCTCTAGGCTAAGCAGTTCTAGGGTTACACTAGTAAAACACCAAATTATAATTCACCAATTTAAATAGTATTAAATTAATTAAAATTTACCAAAAATCATTAACATGAGTTAAATCCTATTATTTAATAATAATTTTACAAAAGTTCAAAATTACCCTAATTTTAGATAAGTGGTGGTTACACGACCACCCAGAAACAACCACCTGACACACGAGAGAGGAGAAATGAGTACCTGACCTCCGCCACCACAACTTCCCTCCGCCTGGCCGAGCGTCGCGCTCCATATTTCAAGCGCTGTTCCCCGTCGAGGCTCGACCCACTGTCATCCCGTGCCGGTGATTCCTTCCCTCCGTCGGCGTCGCTTCTCCAGCGACCACCGCTGCCACCTTGGACTGTCCGGCTGCCCCGATCGATCCCCCGCTATAAGAACCCTCTCCCTTCGCCCACTTTCTTCTCCTTCCTCATGCTGCTTCCTCTTTCCTCTTCGATTTTGGTTGCTGAGAAGCTGCTGCTTCTCTTTTGTCTTGGGTTAGGAATTTTAATCATAAATTTTGGATTGGGCTTCTAAGCCGGTTACAACTGTGGGCTTATTGGGTTAATTACTTTGTTTAGATATCAACGGGTTGGGCTCAGAGCCCAATAAACATGATTCAGTTTATGTATCTACATAATAATATGTTATACTGTGTATAGATAATGTTTATATATTTTGGACTGGGTTTCAAGCCCAACTGTGTATAGGAATTTGGTTCACTAGTTTTCTCTTCAGGCCAACAATCTCGGCCTAGAGCTCAATTAGAGAACTTTAAGTTTTAATTAAATTATTGTGGCTTATATCTAATTTGGGCAGTAGCCATTAAAAGCTTCTTTGATTAATCTAATTAATTTATTTTATATGGGTCTAAAGCTCATCTAGATCTTGGTTGATAAATGAATCCTTGAATTATTTTAATGGGCCCTTGTTCACAATTAATGTATTTCTAATAAGATTCCTAAAAAGATTTATAGTATTTTCTAAAGATATATTATTATGGAATTACTATGAGTTATAATGTAATATGTCTTAATTGAGATTGTAAATAGTGGTAAATAAATTTTAAATATGTCTCTAAATAACTATACATATTTTCCTAATAAATATGTTATTTAAAGTTTTTATCAAATAAAGTTATGATATTTCCAAAATTACTAATCATAAATATTTTGTTACCCAAGGGTAGTATTTACCAGAAAGAAATTTTATTGGTGGTATCGGCCATTATGAATAAAGATTTTGGGCTTTTGATATATATATAATAGAATTTGGTTTTAATGAATAATTACTATTGGGCCCTTAATGAGTGACTTTTGGAATTTTAGTGGGCCTTAAGCCCATATATTATGTATTGTACAATATTTTGTATGATAATGTTATATTGATTGTTATGGCCTTGATCGTAACATACTATATTGGTTTGAAATTTAATAAATATAACCGTTTTGATTTCATTATTGGGGCTATGAACCCTAAAGACTATTTGATTTATAAGTCTAATTTTGTTAATAATTAACCTTAAGCCTCTAAGATAATATTGATACTTCCTATAACTTTTTGAATCAATATTATTAACTATTTTCTTAATCAATTTCCTTAAATTAATCATGACTAATAGTGTCACTTTCTCGTTCTTGTTCGATTCTCATGCCAATCTCTAACTTAGGGCTTCTATATACCAAACTAGACTTTTTGGGCTATTCTGGACTTATTGGGACTGCTCGTGCTGTCGTTTGGAACCATCTTGTGCAGCATAGCATTGTACCTACCTCGTGTCCATACGTTCGTGTCACGCACGTCGACTCCAACCAAATCGAGAAGAGTGCATTCTCTGATCGTTTTCATTCATGATAGTATCTATATTGCCTGCTTTAGACAACTTTACTTGATACTGACACATTGTTAACACAGATTGGTACTATATGGATCTTGTTATGAGATGTTATCCCCTTACCGGGTGCATCGGGTATTTCATGTTCATGTACTTTATCATGTGCATCACGTACTCCTTGTACTCGTATTCTTCATGTACAATTATGTGCTATCATGTACTCTCATGTTCACATGTGCTTTATGTATAACTAACAATCATGTACGTAACGTAACTTGACTAGATCCTTGTGTATTAATTGGTGTGGGGGGAGTAGAAGTGGTTATGTGATTATATCCTAGTAGTGTAATCATGTACATGTTTGTTATACCCTCACGTATAATGGAGTTACCTTATCTTAGTCATGTGTAACCTAAACCGATTACATAACCATCTTGTGCTCTGAAACACTTATATTATTTATAGTTCATAGATTCTTATTATATTTTATGTACCCAGATTACTTATCTATATCTCTGTATTCATGTACTTCTTTATAGCACGTCATATATTTTATTCTACTGTTAGCTCTATATTTCCTACCATGTTTGGAACTGCTTTTGGAGATATGTACTCGTTCCCATCCTAACTGGACCCATTGATAAATTTTAGGACTTGTTATGCCCCACATTATTGGACTACAGGATGACGCTAGCAGAGATGGATCTCGATGTTCTATTCACTGTGAATTGTCTGGCAGGAGTTCTAGGCCTTGTAGTTGTTCTGTTTCGTTATTGTATTTGTCTCCGTCACATTCTGATCCTGTATATTCATTTGTAGACTCTGTCTGTTCCAGTATTATTGATATCCTTTTATTCATATCTTTCCTAGTCGTTGTGGTGTGATTTGAGTACATTGTGATTCTGGATCATCTAGATGTTGTAGATAGTTAATGGGTACTTGACAGCGTACTACTGCCGATACTGCGGTGTAGGCTGGACGTGGGCCACGTACTTTTGCCCTATTATCCGGGTGCGGGTTGTGACAGAACCCGAGGGATCGACAGCAGAGAATACTGAGTTTATAGATCCAACTGACCATCAACAAAATAGTATTAGTGCTGAAGAGGTCCCACCACCACCAACAGCACCAGCACCAGCCCAAGGAGTAACTATAGATGGAGCACATATCTTTGTAATACTCCAAGGTATGATGGAGACTCAGCAAAGGCATGCAAATATTTTAGAAAAGAGCATAGAAATACGACAAGGCTAGGTGGGAACTATAAGAAAGGTTTCATAAGATGAACCCACCTTCCTTTACTGGCTCGGAGAAACCCATATAAGTCAGCAACTGGCTAGTAGACACAGAGACATTATTGGAGGCATCAGAGTTGCCACAAAAAAAGTGGATAAAGGCGATTAAGTTGCAGCTTAGGGATAATGCACATCATTGATAGGCTGCACAAGAAAGACGGTTGGGCATGAAGGTGTAACGGAAAAAGTTTAAGGACCTTTTCAATACCATGTTCTTCCTCGTGATAGTTTGAAGGGAGTTGTGGGATCAGTTCATACGACTAGAGCAGTTCATACATCTTCACAAAACCTCTAGCAGAAGATCGTTTCAATTATTTACGTCGAGAATTAGGAATTTTGGACGTCAATAATGTTAATTAATTTTGTTTTATGATTATATTTCAATACGCAAAAAATGTGTTAGAAACAAGCCAATAAAGAGTCTGTCTGTCACCACAACTACGATTGAAGTGAAGCGGTGCTTAAGAGTTCCCCGGTGAACCTCCGCCAGCTGGGACAGTACTCATACAGCTAATCTGAGACAGTCACTGACTAACGAAATTTAATCTATAAAATAATATTAATTATATTAATTGAAGGTTGAAATTATTAATCTTTGAATTAAATTTTTGAAATGAGTCAATGAAAAAGAAAGTGGCAGAAACCAACTAACAGAACCCTAGGCGAATTCGGCCAGAATTCGGACCGAATTTGGCCCAAGTTCGGTTAGTGGTATCTGGTTATATAACCAGAACCCGAGAGCCTTTCTTCTTCATTGCTTCTAAAACCACCTTCACAGCAACGGCAGCCGCACGAAAGCTCTCAAACCCTAGTTCTTCATCACTCCGTTTCTCCATATCTACGTGGTGAAATCTATCCAAATTTTGGATTCGTACGGAGATCGTTGTCCTCTACAACATACTTGAATCTCGAAAGGTATAACTCCGTATCTCTCCTCCTTTCAATTTCGTGCATATTTACTTTATTTGTACAATGCCACCTAAGGGATTCAACCCCTTCAAGAGGAAGAAGACGACCAATCCTAGTGAGGAAGGATCATCTTCAAATCCACCCATGGATTTCCTCTTTTCGCTAGTTCAATCTAGCGATGGCGCGTTCGATGGGTTTTATTTTCAAACCCTAGATCAAGCCCTTCTGTGGTATGGAGACTTCTCTATGAGATCCATATGCATAGGCGCTCCTATCAAATGGACTGTGTTTCCAGAACATCGCCTTTATTTTGAGGCATTAGGGTTACAATATTTTGTTAAACTTTGTTTCCCGGTAGCAACTAATGCCACTAGACTTTTCTATTGCAATATCGTACTAAACACGTTTGACGTAAGTACTCGTGTTGGCGGACTAGATATCGATTTCAATGATGTCCTCTTAGCGAAAATCTTTGGTATTCCTAACGAAGGTGAACCGCTTGTTGATATCACTGAATTTGATTTCCCCGACGGCACGACACTTGCTAGTTTCAAAGCTGAACTCTGTGCCCCTGATCGAGTTCGCTGTGGAAAGTTCAAGGCAAATAACTTGAACTTGCTTAGTTATGAATTGCATCGCATCATCTACTCCACTCTCCTTCCGAAGTCTACTTCAAAGGATGATGTCACATCACTTGAGCTGTCTGCTATGTATCATATTCTTAAGGGAATTCCTTTTTCTGCCCCTAAGACTATTATCCAAATGATGGGACGTTGTCGTGCAAGAGATAGAAATCTCTCTTATGCGATGATTCTCCCACGCATCTTCCAGCGTTTTGATATTGATCTGTCAACTTGTACTCAAGACCCTGAGCCCAAGTTTCTTAAGCTATCTCGTCGTAGTATGACTGCTGCTGCTCCTCCTACTGTTCCTCCTACTGCTCCACCTCCTCCACCTCCTCAGCAGTATGCCATGACCTTTGAAGGCATACACCAGCATCTTTCTGATTTGCAAGTCTCGATGACGGATATGGCCCACGAACGTGAGTTTCGCGATGTCACTCGTTATCAGGCGATAGCAAATTCTCTAGCTGATCTCCGATTTGCTCAGACTGGACATTCTACCGGTTCTATTCCTAGAGATCCAGCCTTCTCTGGTTACCGCTGTGAGGATGAGGCTGTTCATGCCTACTTTCAGCCCGGTAACGTATATGATTGGTATCGTTCTGACCGTGCTCCTCCTCGAGACTATGTCGGTGAGTTTTACACTGGCGCCCCTCCTCACCCTTTTGGCACGGGTACTTCGGGAGCTGGTCCTTCTGGACATGCCGGTCATGCTGATGATGATGATGATGATGATGATGAGCAGGAGGAGGAGGAGGAGATATGATGATGATATATTAGCTAATTTTTGAGACTTAGTTATTATCTACTGTACACTTGGAAATGCTCCGACATTCCAAGTTTCTGTCTTTTTAGCTTTTTATTATCAGGCTTGTACTAGATATTTCTTGATGTCTCTTGTACATCTTTTTATTTTTTATGGGATGCGTAGTTTATCTTTCACATCAGTTTATTTATTTATTTATAGCATCCTTTATCTGCTTCTATATTATAAACTGCCTGTGAAATAATTCTCTGTTATATCTTATATATTCTCACTGTTGTATTATAATTCTCTGTTATATTATAAACTGCATGAGACATTTTTTTTGTGTGTTTCTTCACTGTTTGTTTTTTATGCATTGATTGCGGGGGAGTTTTCTCTTTTGCAATTATTTTGCTAAGTGACAACGGGGGAGAAATAGGATCTAACATTCTGTTTTTGAGAATAATACAGGGATTGAACAATATTGAACAATTTTATGGTATCTTACTCAAAAGATGTTATATCATTCATAGTTTGTCAATTATCAAAATGGGAAAGATTGTTGGCCCATTGGTCATATGGTCAAACTGATTTTAATAATTGATCAAACACTATCTCGATATATGGAGCTAGTCAGAATATCTCGGACTCTTGGACATGATCAAGAACGGCTATCTACTTAGTTCAAGACCGAAGCGTTGTTTGCATGTTCGAGTCTGTATTTCTTTGAGCAATGTATTTTTCATTTTAATTGAGTCTAGGAATACTGTGTACACCGAGTCGTACTGGCAAATAGGCTATTCCAAAAAGTTTTCAAACTGTTTTTAAAATGTCCCTAGTTTTGAAAAACATTCGTATTTACAAAAGCTCCAAAAAGATTTTCAAAATTCCATAAAAACTAATTTTTAAAACCTTAACCTAACCCTGACAGAACTCGGCCAGAGTTCAGCCAGAGTTCGGCCAGAGTTCGGTTAGTGGTCGTTTTGTTTTTGAATTCCTTGGAACTTGGTCCTCCTGTAGTTGCAGATTTGACCGAGATTTGCTCATCGAGTTCTGCCCGAATTCTGTCCGAATTCTGCCAGAATTTTGTCTTTGGAACTCCTATAAATAGAGAAGGATTTCGATCATTTTAACTCACTCATTCACTTTCAATCTTCTCTCTACTTAAAGCTTTCAGTCTTCCAAAGAGTTTTTTTTTCGAGCTTTAATTTTCAGATCCCAAGCCAATTATAATCCTCTAGTCAATTTTCCAGTACGGTGTGCTCTAGAAGTTTCAGAGTGATTGTAATCAGAAGGCTTGATAGAAGAATACCTCTTCACAATTGAAGTTGGATGAGTTCTTCGTATCAAAGCTCGCGTTGTAGAAGTTGCAAGGACTTCGTAAGAAAATTTACGATTTTGCCAATAGTGGAATAAATGGGTAGCAAGAGTTCTACCGACTGGACTAGTCCTCAACAGAGGGAAACCAGTATACATCACTGTCTTTGCGTTTGCTCTCTTATCTCTGCCTTTATATTATTTAGTTGTGATTATTATTCTGTGATCTTGCTGCTAATATTTTTTAATTAGCATTATTCCGCTGCCAACTCTATTCACCCCCCCTCTAGAGTATTGTGCTTTACGATTTCGTTCCTACATAGCCATGCATCTTATTCAAAGTATTTCAATTTTTCAAATTGAAAACTTTGAAGGGGGTCTTGTAGAAGCATGGAAAAGGACAAAAAAAAGTCCATGTGGCTCCAAACAGAGGGAGCCTCATGCAGCTCAGGAATCTTTCAGAACTTTATACGGCTCGAGACTCCCCAACAGCTCCATGCGGCTCAGGCAAAGACACGTGGCCATACGCTGCCCACTTCTGCAGTCGGTCATAAAGCCGCCTTCCAATTAATTGCTCTAACGACAGCTCTAACACAATGAATGACAGCTCTGACATAAAAGCTGGAATGATGATGGCATGCTCCTGGGGAAAAGAAGAAAATCTTTATGGCAGGATCCGTCAAGTCCCAAGCACCCCTATGCGGCTGTTCGCTTCATGCGGCTGCCCACTTCATGCGGCCGCCCACTTTATGCGGCTGCCCGCTTCATGCGGCTGCCCCCTTCATGCGGTTGCCCGCTTCATGCGGCCGCGCCCTTCATGCGGCTGCCCGCTTCATGCGGCCGTACCCTTCATGCGGCTGCCCGCTTCATGCGGCTGCATCCTTCATGCGGCTGCCCGCTTCATGCGGCTGCTTCCTTCATGTGGTTGCCCACTTCATGCGGCTGCCTCCTTCATGTGGCTACCTCCTTCACGAAGCTGCTGCCCCCATGCGGCGCTTACCTTTATGCGGCTAGGACTTGGGGGTCACCCGTATGCAGTTCACTTAGACTGCACTCATGCGGCTCTGCCAGACGTCCCGCTCATGACGGTTGAGACACGTGGCGATCCTCATGACAAGTTGAGACACGTGGCTGTCTTATCCCCTCGGAGTTATGGCTGCTCGCAAATCCTGACAACCAGATTTAGTACAATCACCATTATTACTCAAATCAAATCAGATTTGTTGTGATTAAGCAAATAGGACACGTGGCAGAAGATCCTAGCTTGTCATGATAAATTATGAGGATTCATTGCAATCAGTATTAATTGCCCATACAGATTTGGCCCAATCAAGAATCAATTGTCCAGATGTAATGCAATCAAAATTAATGGCCCAGATGATTGGCCGTCGACTTTTCAAGAAGGGAATCATTGTAAACCCTAATGATCACATCCCACTCATATAAATAGCAAGGTGCCATTCCCTTGCAGAAGGATCGGATCCAGAGAAACAAAAAAATATAGCAAGGTGCCATTCCCTTGCAAAAGAGATCCTCTCCACCCGGCTGGAAACACAAAGAGACAAAAGGTGCGCACAGAAGAGTCTTCCCATCCTGAGAGCATTTCTTCATCAGAGCCAAGGCTACGTCTGATCGTCCAAGGAGTAAGACAGAGCGGCCGTCGCTTTCCCGAGCCTCTACCGTCACCCTCCAGAATCAAAACTAAACAATCGTACTTAGATTGCTGTACCTAGGTTTTAGTCCCTAGGCTTTCTTTGTACGAGCGAGTTTGTGTTGTGAAGTAAAAGTCCAGTCCTCCCATATAATTGTTCTGTTCTTTTTTAATCAATGGCAAACATGAGTAGGGTCCTTCAAACTTTGCAGAGCGATTGTCGCCAATCCAAACGTGCTTTTCACATGCCTTTTATGTTAGAAGCATATCGAGGTTAGTTTTTCGAATATCTAATTTATTTTCTAGAATTTTTGCATGAATTTTTGGATAATTATTTGAGTGTTGGTTGTCTAAAAATTGACGCGTCGTACGGTTTTCGAGATCCCGAATTCCAATTTGCGATCCGTTTAAAGTTTTGGAAAGATGACACGAAGATCTACAAAAAAATAATTTTTTTAGAAATACATCTAGTATTTTTAATTAATTCGTAGAACTCAGTTTTGGCAGATGATTTATCGATTTGGTCACGGTAAACCATAATAGCGATAAGTTTTGACCAAATCCTGATTTTGTGGCACAGTCTATTCCAATACATTTGTAGTGCTGAAATCTACTTGGGTGCACCCTTGAGTCATAGAGTTTGTGTCGTTGGACTAGCTAGTCAACAATGTGCCTCGATTGTGTGCCACGGGTTCCGAATTGAAAACCGTAATTTTTTTTGGCCAAAAATTAGTATTTAATTTTTATTTCAGAATTATATTAGATTAAATTAGATTTTTAGATAATTTATTATAGAATTAAATAGAATTAATTAGGTTAAATCATTAGTCACTTTCTAAGATTTTTTTTAGAGTGGGAACCACAGATCTAACGTGGTTGTTTATGTGACGGGGTTGATCGAGCTACGAGATGTCTTGAGTTTATGACTTCATCATTCGACAAAGCAGGCAAGTATCACTATGACCTTCTGACGGATATGGTTGACTAGTCTCGACTTAAGCAATCCCAAGCTATCGATATATTCACCAAGCAAATCGAGGAAGAAGCACCATTCAAGGCAAAAAGTTTACTTGGAGTCGCAGAATCAAGTTTAAGAGAGAGTGTTAGAAATAAACTTAATTTTGTGACGATATTTTTTAGCACAACAAATCTAGTTGGTCCACTCCCATTGGACATTATTCATTTGGCCCATTTATTTTTGTGCTTAGCCCATTTTTAAGATATTTTATGCCTAGAATGTTTATGGTAATATAAAATATCTATGTTCTAGGATGTCCTAGTATTATAGTTGTAAAAAAGTCTAGAAGGATACATAGGTATATTTTAATAAGTGTGTAGACTTTTCCAAGAGTCTATAAATAGGGGTGCTCTTTCCTCATTTTGTACACAACAAAATACAAGCTTAGTACTCTTATAAAGTTTCTTTATTTCCAATCTTATCTTCCACCAAATTATTCTCTCCATATTTTTCTTCCTCTTCAAATTTGTTCCTCCTAACTAGTTGGCCTACCAAAATTCCAACATAAGACATTTAGATAAGTATTTAGGTTGGGATTTGTACTTAATCTTTTGCCAAAAGCTGCATTATCTGGAAGGTTGATGCATATGCATTTTGGCAGAGACTTGCTCGTACGTGTCCACTTCAATAAAAATACGAGCACAACACAGTCGGAAGGGTTCTATAGTTGCTCTATCAAGCTTTAGTAGGAAACAATATACAAGGTTATGTTAAGCAAAGCAGCCTACGCGTACATGTAATGAGGCAGATCTAGAAGAGTGACTCACACCGACGCTAATGCCGATTCATGTTGAGGATTAAATTCTGTCTGATATCCACTTAAAAATTCTTACAGGGGCTCGTGTAATGAACCATAGATACTTGGCTTGCAATCTCGTGTAATCTTCTTCTAAGTTGGGACAGATCAAGATGTGTTCTTGATCAATCACCACAATCTTAACCTCCCCTGCAAGAGAATTGTAGATGTGGCTAAACGTATGAGAACATGCAAATCAATGCATATTTTAGCGGGGATATAGTGACGGACTTGTCGAACTCATCGAAAGATGTTGCTGAAAATCCCTTATACATCGTAGGTGTAAAACCCGTACATTGAAATTTAATAATAAATGGGTTTCACAATATTTAAGTCGTCTGCCAGTATTCTATAATTATTATTATTATTATTATTATTATTATTATTATTATTATTATTATTATTATTACTATTATATATATATATATATATATATTATATCGGAGAACAGGATTTATATAGATTTATTAATTATTGGTTATAATTATCAGGTTATTAATTGATTGACTTTTAGCTTGTTTAAATTAGGCCTACTAGCTAAAGCCCATAGCTTGAGCCCGTTACCTATTGGTTTAACCCGTTAACCCATTTCCCTATCCAAACCCATCTACCCGTTCAACCCTCTCTTCCAGTCACCCAACTATCCCGACTCCTCACCCCCACTCCCGGATCTGACGTCTCTCCCTAATACAAACAAAAGAGAAATCTTCCAGAACCTTTTCACATAAGCTCTCTTTCCATTCCTTCACAAACCTCTTCTATCTCCACCTATACTCCTCTCCCAAATCCGACAGCACCACGATGCTCCCTTCCATGCCCCGCTCGATCCGACACCTCTCTTGAGGTGTTTTTGACGCAGCCCGTGCCGACCTCTTGCCACCCGCATCGACCTCCTGTTGCCAGCGCTAGCCGGCACCGGCCTATCGTTGTCTGTGCCAGCCCGTGCTGACCCCAACCGCGTCCCCATGCGGCAGCACAACCCCGTCCGCGTTCCCCGCACACCAGTGCGACCCCCGGCCGCATCTCCCGTGCGTCAGCACGGCCAGCCCGCCGCATCCATCGCGAGCCAGCGACCCCTGCCTGCGTGCTCCCGTGCGCCAGCGCCGATCCCGCCCGTGCGCTCGCGCGAACCCGCTCGCGTGCCATTGCGCGCGTGATCCCGTCGTTCTGTTGCCTTTTCTGACTCCGAAGACGAAGCCACCCTTCGGTTCTCCTGCATCAAATTCCCGGTAGGTTCCCTAAAACTTGCTGTGTATTTTCCAGTTGAGAAACCTTATGAATGTATGACCAAAATGATAGAATGAACATCTGTCAGATTGGGGTAGCTAGTTTAGAAACCAGAACCAAAATTTAATATAATAACTATACTGTTTATTGTACCTTAAGAAACTGGGAACCAGAAAATAAATTGTTTTCCGACAACATAGGAATTAGCATGCTAGCATATTAGTTATGGTAGATTACTATTATTATATAGAGAAACCTTAGTATTATACTATTGTCAAAGGAATATTAGTTTTATTAGCTTCATTAATGTGGGTCACAACCCTAATGACAATTTTATGGTTTACTTACTTTTATTAAAATAAAAGGGTATTTTTTTATAAGTAATCTAAATAAAATATTATTTCTATTTATTAAATTAAAAATTTGTCTATTATTTATTTTAAATAAAATATAGTAAATTCTCATGTTACTATAATAAATAATTTTATTTAAAAAATCATTTTATCCACTAGTTGCTATTACATGTATTACGTTAAAAGTATTAAAATAGTATTTTGGATAAATTATTTTTATAAGTCACAAATAAATACTAATTTATCACGATCTTATTATTAATTAAATTAATAATTATTCCATTTAAGAAAATAATTTTTAGTATTTTATTATTAAAAACGTATTTTTTCCTTATATTTCTCACTTAGAGTTTCTCTAGAATATTTTTTTATAATTAAGCAATTGCCTTATTATAATTATTAGTAAATTTAGAGTCTAGACTATTATTGTATTATTAATAAGTTAATTAATTAGAACTGTAGCAAACCTTAGACTGTCAACTAAGACATGTTTCACTAATGTAGAGTTCAGTTTCGGGCATTAGCTTGAGTGTTTTTCTGTCGTCACCTACAGCACCAGAAAACCAAGGCAAGTTTCATATTATTCAAATCCGTATTTTAGTTGATAATTAAATGCATTGCATCATTAAGATTATATACTGTATCGACACTTGACACACAGGATCCCTCTCGGACCCAAATTGATTGCTTGATTGACTTATTGACACGGGAATTGGGGAGTAGTGTAACGTTTGTGACCAAAGTCATGTTACTAGTATTGACTCTCTCGTGCCAACCCCTACTGAACAGGGGGTTAAGGGTACCGTATGCTAGCATTAGGCCCATTGCTAGTATACATATTAACTCTACCAGCCAGTCACAGGTTGCTACACACAAATCACTACTGAATCATTGTAGATTGCATCATTATTGCTCTTGAATTTTACTGCTTCTTTGACTCAGTGTTATTATTTAGAAAATATAATAATGCTTTAAAACTTCTCCTTGTATCATCAATTATTTATTAGAAATACTGGAAATGGATATATGTTTCTTGCTCCTCTCCTGACGGGAGACCAATATTTTTAGGTGACTACGAAGACGAGGAGGTGCCCTTTAGCACCTACTACGGGCCCGATTTGAATTCTGAGGAGGTAGCTGAACCCGATCAGGGAGCCCTGGATCTCTAGTCGTACTTGCTGCTTAGTTTTCTTCATTTTTTTAAAGTTGTAATAACTCAAATACTTTCTCTGCTTGTGTGGTTGTTTCCAGATAGACATGTAGTTCTAATTTAAATGTTTTAAATAATTTTTTTTAAATTTTCGTATTTTAGAATGTTGTGCTTGAGTTACTACTGATTGATACAGCTTTTTGCTGCTGTCTCACAATGGTGCAGGGTGTGTATGATCCGACTGGAACCAGAATCTTGGGATCGGGTCGTGATAGTAGGGCTCGGGACGGTACGACAATCACCACCGAGGGAGCTTTCCCTGCCACTATGTTCACATAGGGAAATGCCATGACATCGCAACAATAACTGAAAAGGATAAAAAAGAATGGGTTCTAGGGAGATTACTGCCCTTGGAAGGTAGAATAATCTCCAGTGTTGAAGGGTGGGGGAAGAGCCCCGGCCAAAGGCCACAACGTTAGGGTTCAGGAGAAACAGATCCAGCAGTCGCTAATATATATATATATATATATATATATATATATATATATATATATATATATATATATATATATATTAACACCAGAGATTTTTGTCTAGGTACAAAATCAATATCTCACAATTGAAGGAAGAAAAGAGGTTATAAAGAAATAATAGACAAACACTAGTCTTCATTGTTGTTTAGGTTGGGTTGGTTATTGTGCTGCGATAGGCTATCGACCGAAGTCACGATCAGGAGATTTTATCGTTTATACCCTTTAACTTATGCGAAAGTTATAGAGTACGACGCGTCCCGACTCCATGCGGCACCTTTTGTCCTTGTTTGGTTGTAAGGGTGCCATATGGGTTCGAAGATGTTGCGCTACCCTGTAATAGTAGCATAAGTATTTACTATTATCAATCATTCTATTAACTGGGTTTTTAATCTTAACTCTTGTGCCCCTTTGGCGGTACTTGCTATTCGGGGCTGACCCCGCTGGTTTTGTTTGGCCAGATTCCGTAGCAGAGCCCGAGGACACGATCTTCCTCCCCGACATCCATGGTGCATACTAGGAGCATGGCAGTTCGGGGACTCGAGTGGATTTCTTCTCCACCACTCCTGCTTATACTTTTGCGGCGTTTAGCCACCGGCACCTGTTAGCCGTATTACTCGATATTTTGTGTCAGTACATAATTGTAATTAAACAGACTGCAGCTGTATATAATTTTGTACTCCTGACTCTCTGAGATAGCTAATTTATAAAGCTAGTCTCTCATGATCATTTTGATGAAGCGTCAGGGACGCCTTACTGCTTTATCTTTAATGTTCATCTATTTGCTGATGTGATTTGATTGATTGAGACATAGAACTCTCTGGGACCATAGGAGATTTGATTGTAGCATGTACCCCCTAGTCTCTCGACAGCCACGATCACCATATGACGTTACGTACCTCATATGGTGTAGCTGGCCTAGTCCGTCTCTGTATTTCGGTACTGGGGCGTGACAAGGTTTTAGTGGTGGCCCAATATTAATAAAAAAACTTTACCAATGTTGTTTAGGATATAAGAATATGAATAAAAAATTTATATTATTTTTATCCTTTTAGACCCTAGTCGTTGCAAACAGTGATGTTTGGTGACATTTATTTATGGACTCGCTAAGTTTATATAATTAGCGATGTTTGCTTCTAGAGTTGCTAATAACATCGCTAATTTGTTTTATTTTAGTAGCGACTACCTACAAGACGAGATGAAAGAGGAGGTGAGAGGGATGGGTTAGGGCAGTGGTGGTGGTCGTGGTCGCGATGGAGAGAATAAGGAAGTGTAGCACCGAGGAAGTATCGAAAGGTGCCGGAGGGATGGCGGTCATGAAAGAGACGTGCAACGAGGGAAGCGCCCACCAGTTTGGGGGATGATCGCTAGTGGGTAGGGGGTCTAGAATTTTATTTTGGTAGCAATGAAATTTTTAGACAGAGAATTAGGGATGTTCTGGGCTGCCCAACCGGGGCCTTCCCTCCTTCCTACCTTCCATCCAGTGAGCTGTGCTGCACATGCGCAATGCACACATGGGCGCGGGTACGTACGCATGTATGTACGCACGGGTAAGCGGGTCAAATTTGAAAATAGCTAAATTGAAGCTGCTGTTAAGCAATAATATAAAACCTTAAGTGACTAATAGCGGCGCAAAATGTAACTTTAAATAGCACCATCATTTGCGGTTTATCGAAGTTAGTCTTTGACGTTACTAAAACAGTGACGTCATTTGGTGTTGTATCGACGTTAGATAATGATCAAGTCATTAAATTGGCAACATGAAACACTCATATAGTGTTAAAACATTGTTGTAGTATTCACTCCATTTAATTTTTATCGCTATAACGTTGCTTGTGTTGCTACCTATGACGTTTTAGTTTGGCGTTGCTAAATTTGTTGGAATCAATGACTATGTTGTTAGGCATCGCTAAATTCATTGTAAATATAACTTATTTTGGTAGTGATCTTGAGCGATTGAACATGGCCATCTAATATAAAATAGTTTTGGGAGGGCATTGTTATAAAGTTTTTATAATGAATAATTAGCCAAGACATAGTTCGTATATAGCTTAAATGGTAGACTCCTTGCTTTTTTATGTGAGAGGTAAAAGGTTTGATCCTTTGTATCTCATTTTATTATAATAGATTTTCTTTTCTTTTTTGTATGCAACTTTTTTTACTTGTGAAATGTGGGAGTAAAATGTATTCTATCCAAAAATAAAATTTGAATGGATAATTTGATTAGCAATATGGACACATACTTACATAGTAATATTTTAATCAATTTGTGAAACACAACTTTTATAGCCAGAAACCTCTTGGCGTATCAGGTAAAAATACTAGAATTTTAATTAATTTGGGAAATATTGCTTTTATAGCCAGAAACCTCTATGCTATATCGAAAAAAAGACTACTTGCAAGAAATAACTTGATATATTGTTGAACAAAATCTTAATTAGCAAGTAAAACATAAGTTCTTTGAAAAAAAATATGGTGTTAAATTTTTTCGATGCATATCATGTTTTGTTTGTTAAAAATAGCTTTTAAAGACAAGAAATCTCTAGCGTTTGCCAAAAGAAATACTAGGTTGGAACTTGGAAGAAATAGCGTGTTATATTTTAACATAATCATAACATGCAAAACACAAGTTTTGTGAAAAATAAGAGATGGTCAAACCATAATTTTTTTGCCTCAAAAAAATATGATGGTAGTATGTATATTGAACATTTTTATCAACATGCTTCCTCTTATCTTTGCTAACATGTTTCTTCTACAAATGAGTTTATGGAGATTTTTCAAATTTGGGTAGTATTTTTTTAATATTAGATTTTATAGTCATTATAACAATTTTTATTATACACGAAAGTTAATCGATATTCTCTTTTTTTTTACCCATATATATGCGTCATTTTTGTATGAAAATTAAACTTGCGTCATTAATATATGATATCAACAAAATAAATTGTATGTTTACATTTATCTTCATCTATTTAAGTGGGTCCTCTAAATCTCAGGAACGGCCATGAGATAGTCAAATAGAAATATTTATCCATATGCATCAAGAAATTTTATTGCCGAACAACCAAAATAAGTCAGATTCAATATTGTGACTAGGATTCTTAATTGCTTCAGACATTTTAGACATTAAATGATTTATTTAAGTATGACAAATAATGCTTACTTTTATTGAATAATGATAAAGTCTTCGTTGAAACTTGATAAAGGTTAAATATTTCTATTATTCCAGCACAACACAAGTCCAAGACCAATTTGTTGAATTTATGTATCCATATTGTTTTTAATCCGCTCGAAATTAATACATGTCGAATAACTCGAATTTTATTTGTTTTAATACCATGCTAATGTTTTTTCATGCAAAAAAACTCTAAATATATGATGAAGATTACAAGTGCATATTTATATTATTCCAACAAACAACCTCCATCGTTTTATCTGTTATTGTCTCTCACTTGACATTGGGGCTTGGACAAAATTTGGGAGCAAAGGGTTTTAAAATGAAGAGTTTACTACCTAGTTTTAGAAATGGGACTTATACAGGGGACAAGATAGTCAAGATATGAATCCATAAAAAGGAAGAAGAAGGGAGTTATAGTATCAACATGCTGCATGGAATGTTAATTCTCCTCTGAATTATTATGGCCTTTTTCTACAAAACTAGTCACGTACACGTGCTTCGCACATATCCAATTTTTTTTTTTATGATATTGTTAGAAAATTAGATAAATATTTAAATTGTACTAAATAAATTTAGAATTTTGTATATGTACATTTAGATAGATAATATCATGTACTTAGTTTATATATAATTTTAATATTGAATATATTTTAAGTTGTTACATGTTCAGGTAGTTAAAAATTAAAAAATAAATTCATAACTAAGTAAGGAGATACAGCAGTTAAATTTATTTTAAAATTTTAATTTTTAATATTAATTAATTGAAGATATACATACTTTTTTATATTTTATTTTTGAGTTGTTTCTAAGCCACATTATATTAGTTCGTATATAGCGGAATTCCGTTACTTGTCAAGCATAAACTATATTTGGGTACTTAAGTAACCCTATTCTTCTAGGAGAAGAACAGAGTGAAGTTCGGTTTATCTCCACATCTGGATTATACATAATGCATCCCACATTATTGATTTCGCCCTTTTTGAGAGCACAATGCTTAAAGCATAATTTTCCTAGAATTGATGCAAATAATAGCCCAATATGCCAAGGGCTAGTGTGATATGCTTGCTCCTTGAACTTTTCCAATGATTAAAGCCCAAGGACACATTACAGACAAAGAGTCTTTTCGTTTTTCTATCATGAGAATATACTATATAGCTTTAGCCTTTGCTTTCTATGTACGAAAAGTAAGCACTATATACTTGCCTTGCCAAAAATCAGCAAATCTAGATTTTTTTTCGGAAAACAATAAAGTTCTCCGAAATTCTATTAGAGTATTTTAAGTTTGTAAATTAGTTGGAGAAATTCAACTTGCTTGACCGAATAACGTTTTTACTAGTTTTTTTTTTTTTACCAAGGATGACATCAGACGTTTTGGCATTTCGTGAAAAAAATGTCAAACGTTCTGGTATTTTCGTAGCACATGTTTATAGTTTTTTGTAAAAAATTAATTTTTGTAGTAAAAACATATTACTCCTTTATCCGTTTTTTATTTTCCTCTTTTATTTTTGCATTATTTTTCTTTTTGTTTATAAAATTAACAATCTATTTTCAGGTATAATTTTAAATTTGTCTTGAAACATAACACGACTTTATGTACCTACTACCTAGTCAGTGACCCAATTAGTCACCAACTTGAAAGCTTTGGCACCTCTATCCTCCATAATATTAGTCCGTTAACAGAGGTCAAGGGTCTCTCATGGAATTTTTATTTTTATTTTTTTTGGTTTGGTGTATTCATTGATATAAAAAAAAATTAATAGGAACGTCAAACGATCTGACGAGTTGAACTTCTCCAACTAATTTTGACGAACTTGAAATCCTCAAAAGAATTTTGGGATATTTTATTATTTCAATCATATAACAACTTGACATAGGTTCAGGTGGCTATCAATTTGGTATTCAACAAGATTAGTGTGAGACTAGCATGCGGTTGTAAAGCACAGAAAATTCTTTGCCTGTCCTCAACAAGATCATTGTAAGTGATTGTACATCATTCACGTCGGTCTCTATCACCCCGTTCATTATGTAATTTTTAGTCATCAATTGATGGGGATATTAAATATAAAACCAGAGGTGTGCTGGGGCCCTCCTCCTTACTAGGTGGGAACTGGGAAGGAGGAACTTTGGACCTTTGCACTTAAATAAGTTGAATCATTTAGGATGCAGACCATGGACTTGGATAATATGGATCCAATTCCATTCTCATTTGAATATTAGGTTAACATCCTCTCTTTTTAAAGTGGAGGCCCAAAGAAAATTGGAACTTTTGACCAACAAGTTGAATCATTTACGATGCAGATCTTTGACTTGGCCATCACAGCGATCCAATTCCATACTCATTTGTATAGAGGTTAACATCACCCCTCTTCTAAGTGGAGGCCCAAAGAAAGTGGGAGGTTGTGGGAAAATGTTACTAGGAAAAGAATCATTTAGAATTTTTAAATTTTGACATGGTTTTTTTTTTTCGGGTGTCCGGCGCAACATTCGAAACTTGTGGTGTACACTGTATTGTATGTCTTTTTGGTCCATTGCCCCCCAACTCCCACCATAAAAGAAAGGAATAATACCCTCAGTGACTCGATCCACTGATCTTCCGCAACACAGCTAGAATTTTTATGTCTTTCCTTGCTGACCATAAGGGTCACTCAGGTTTGACAACTTTGACATGTTAAATTTTCTTGTTTCCCAATTTCCATATAGGATTCATATGTTGGGTACGGTCACTTCAAAATACCCAGGTGGCTTTAATCCTAACCTAAATAGAAATTGTTATTTGGATGAGACTTATATAATAAGCAATCATAATCTAACTATTAGTTTGGAGTATGGATATGTTCATATATTTAACACTCCTAATACAATTAGGAGAAAGGAGAAAAAGAGTATAAGGAGATTCAGAGTTCTGTTTGAAATAGTTCTTCACAAAATAGTTCTTTGCAATAAATCACAAAGCGTGTTTGTAATTCGCAATTCGGTAACTCTTGTATCGGTTCTCATTCGTACTAGTTATCATCTGTTGTGTAATTTGCTGAATAATTGTATCCGTTTAAGAAAATTAGATAGTGTTATAATCTCTTTATCCAATAATGAATTTATTAAGGTTAGACCCCTATGTTCTATTGATTTTCTTTCGATTTGAGCTTCCACGTAAAATTTTATTGTTGTTTTGCTTCTTTAGGGATTATAATTTTATATTTAGATTTTGTTCTTCACTACTTAAAGCTTCATTAGTCGTAGAGTTGAATCGGTGAATAATTCTTCCCAACAGATTATTTGAGCCGGGTTCGGGTGTTCACTTGTTTGAAATAAAGATGGAGATGAAACAAAGTTCGATGATCAATCTCAATGGTACAAACAATCACATGTGGAAGAACAATATTAGTGATCTATTTTTCGTCAAGAAGTTGCATATGCTAGTGTTCGAATTGGAAAGTCCCAAGGATAGATCTAGGACATGAACAAGTTTCCGGCCATATTCGATAGTTAGCAGATGACAATGTTTACGTCAACATTGCAAGTGAGGTACAAGCATGTGTAGACCTTTGAAAAAGATAGTCTAAGCATAAAAAGCCAGATCAGCTAAAGATAAAGTGGTCTAATTGGAAATAGGCTTGAGGGTATATTTGTCGTGGAAATAATGTGTAGATACGAAAAATAAATCTAATTTGATGAGGGGCCAAATATATATATATATATATATATATATACATATATATATATATATATATATATATATATATATATATATATATATATATATATGGGTTATGGTCCCCAACTTATACGGCCACAAAAGAGAGAGTTTTCTCTTTTCTCTTCTGCATTCCCAGCAACAGAGAGAGGAACAAAGAACACATATTTGTTATTAAAGGTCGTAGCAAGTAGGAAGATTGAACCATATAAAGAGATGGTCGCTATAAGATCCATCAAGCCAAGCAATGGATTCAGGTACGCTTCCGCAATTAATTTATCATCTTAATCTCATGAGTCAACTGGTAAAATATGAAACAATTGGTATCAGAGCCTCCCTATTTGATTCATGAGTTCTTTGCTTCAGATTCTTTTTTTTGGGGGTTGTTTAGGAATCGTAGATCATTTGATATAATTTAATTTAGAGTCCCGATTATTCAATCAAAGTTTTTATGTTTATTTTATGATTTACCAGTTTTGTCATGCCCAGTCCCAAAATACAAGCCACGTTGTAACACCCACTTTTCTAAAATGAGGATAATTTTTAACTTTTATAATTTTGATTAATCAATAATAAGATTTAACTCATGTTGTGATTTTTGGTGATTTTTTAATCAATTTAAAACTATTTAAAATATTCAATTGTGATTTTGATGGTTAACTAGTTAAACCCTAGTTTTGCTAAGCTTAGAGACTAACCATGACCAAGGGAGACTAGTCATGTGATTAGGATGACTAATTATAACTTTTTAGCCTAGGGGTATTTTGGTCATTTTGATAATTTTATGAAATTATAATTTATATTAATTAAATATTGTGCTAATCATTTAGTTAAGCCTTAACCTAGAAGTTTAACCTAATTTAGATTAGTCTTGAGGTTAGAATCATGGTTAGAACATTCATACTAAGTGCCAAGATTATTAATATCTAGATATTTCTAGGAATGATATTTACTCTTAGGATATTTGTGAAAAAGAAAGCCTTATGACTAGTTGAACCAATAGGAAGGCTTAGAATTGGGTGGACAAGCCCTAGCCACTCATCTACATGTAAAACTAATCCTAATTCATCTAATGACTAGCCATCAAGTGCCCCTCCCCCTTCCTATAAAGAATCCTTAAGAAAACCCTTGCCTCTTTTTACCTCTACATAGAACTGTTTGCCATTGATTATAAAAGAACAGAACAATTATATGGGAGGACTGGACTTTTACTTCACAACACAAACTCGCTCGTACAAAGAAAGCCTAGGGACAAAAACCTAGGTACAGCAATCTAAGTACGATTGTTTAGTTTTGATTCTGGGGGTGACGGTAGAGGCTCGGGAAAGCGACGGCCGCTCTGCCTTACTCCTTGGACGATCAGACGTAGCCTTGGCTCTGATGAAAAAATGATCTCAGGATGGAAAGACTCTTCTGTGCGCGCCTTTTGTCTCTATGTGTGTCCAGCCGGGTGGAGAGGATCTCTTTTGCAAGGGAATGGCACCTTGCTATATTTTTTGTTTCCCTGGATCCGATCCTTTTGCAAGGGAATGGCATCTTGCTATTTATAGGAGTGGGGGTGTGCTCATTAGGGTTTGCAATGATTGCCCTAAAAAAGTCGACGGCCAATCATCTGGGCCATTAATCGTGATTGCATTACATCTGGCAATTGATTCTTGATTGCGCCAAATCGGTATGGTCAATTAATGCAGATTGTCATGAATCTTTGGAAGCTCGGATCTCCTGTCACGTGTTTAATCCGCGTGATTGCAATAAATCTGCTCTAATTCGGGTAATTATGATGATTGCACTAAATCTGGTTATTGGGATTTGTTGATAAATCTTGATTGATTTAATGCCACGTGTCTAACCATCATTACGGGGAAACTGATCTTCTGCCACATGTCATAGCCACATGAGGGTAGCTTCTTAGGTTTTGAACCACATGAAGGTGGCAGCCGCATAGGTGTAGCCTCCGAAATCTGAGCCGCATGGGGATGGTTTCCAATTGAGCCGTATAAGACTAGCCATGTCTCAAGGCTGCATGGGCATGGTCTCTCAGTATTTGAGCCGCATGGAGATGATCCCCATGATCAGAGCCGCATGAGAATAGCGGCCGCATGGGGTGACTTCTTAGGATTTGAGCCGCATGATGATGGTCTCCACGATCCGAGCCGCATGAGAGCATCGACCGCATGAGGGGGTGGCAGCCGCATAGGGAGCTTTGGAGTTGGTGGATCGTGCCAGCTGCATATGAGATTTTCTTTATTTTCCGATGAATACGCCGTCATGTCAGAGTTTATCATTTCAACTGTAATATCAGAGTTATCACTTTATGTCAGAACATTTAATGGGAGCAGTCACTTTATGGCCAGCTGTAGAGGAGAACTGTTTAGGGCCACGTGGCTCTTTTTTGAGCCGCATAGGGCTACCCGAGCCGTATGAGGCTCTAAAAGACTTTGAACCGCATAAGTCATTAATGGATTTCTGGGCCGCATAAGGATTCTTCTGTTGGAGCCGCATGGACTTTTCTCTGTTCTTTTCCATGCTTCTACAAGACCCCCTTCAAAGTTTTCAATTTGCAAAATTAAAATACTTTGAATAAGAAGCTTGGCTATGTAAACTCTTCTGGCTGCATAGGATATTCTAGCCGCACGGGCTTCCTAGCCGCATGGACTTCCTAGCCGCATGGACTGTCTGGCCGTATAGACTTTCTGCCACGTGTGCGTCTCCTGCCACGTGTGCGTCTTATTAATTGCTCTTGATTTGCTTTGGATTTAAAGCCGCCTTTTGGGGCAGGATCCCAAGGGTCGGTTTTAAATATCCGGATTTTCTTCGATGACCGAAGAGTCAATTTTGTTTTTATACAGCACGCGGATCGAAGTGTCCCCCCTCCTTTTGCCTATAAATAGGAGTATTTTTTGTCAGAGAGACTTTTTTACTTTCTTCTGTCTTCAACTCTTCTTGCCCTAGGTTGCTATCTTCGTCTTTCTTCTTCGCTCATCAATCAACAATGGCCCCCAAGTCTTCCAAGGCCGCGACGAAGGGTAAGGCAGTGGCTTTTTCGTCAGCCACGGCGCCTGACGTTCATCCCGATGTTCACCCCACCATTGCTGGTAAGGGTTTGGGCGGATCGTATACTTCGAAACCCTAACAAAGACGGCTCTGTTGCATGCTTTATGCACAAGCCTTTAATGATTTGTTTAAGTTGTATGGGCCGCTTGTACGTCCCATGTTCGAGCCGCATGGGGGGTATACCCCATGTCCGAACCGCATGGGAGTTGTCTACTGGTCCGCATGATGATCCTTCGAACAGAGCTGCATAAGTCCCTCTGAATCGAGCCGCTTGAAGCCTCCCTCAAACAGGACCGCATAAGTTCGTCTTGATTGGGCCGCATGAGGCTCTGGCCATCTTCTAACTTTGTTTCTTTTTATCTTTGATTCTTGCAGCATCCCTGCCGAAGGCTGAGATCATTGTGAAGGAAGAGCTGCTGCCTCCTCTCAAACAAGAGTCTTCGCTTGTTAAGGAGGACGTAATACCAAAAATGGAGGAACAAAAAGGAGAGCTGGCACCTATTAAAGTTGTTGTAAAGGAGGAACCCCAGTCTGACGGCAGTAGTATTGGGAGTTCTGACCCTCCTGCTCCGGACGAGGATCTTGCTCAAGTAGATCCTTCATATGAAAAATGGTTGAAGGATTGGTATATGCGCCCCCGCAATTAGGATTCGTAGGCTCTCATAAATGTCTGTCTTTTGTCTTGATATTTCTGTCTGTCTTTAGCTGCAGTTTGTGTTTTACTTCTTTTGGACATCAATGTAATCTTCTTTCTTCTTGTCTGAAATGAAATGATAGAGAACTTTTTTGGCTTGCTCATGAGATGTAGTCATGTGAATGTAACTGATTTTGAATGAACAGAATACATTCACTCTATTCTTTGCTTGTAGTAGTTGCCCCAATGGGAGACTTTTTGTGGACCTATTATCCTTGGCGTACCCTGGTTCTGGATACGGATAATAAGTCGAGAGATAAACCAACATACTTACTCAGAGGTAATGAGGACGTGGTAAATATGAGGGTTTCTTCGATGGAGCCTTCCCACTCAGAGGTAATGAGGATATGGCATGAGTGGGCTCCATGAAGGGTACATAGAACAACTCAGAGGTAATGAGGATGTGGAAGTTCTATGTGAGGGGCGGTTTGTTTTTGATGGAAGGGGAACAACTCAGAGGTAACATCGACGTGGTTGTTTCAGGAAATTTATGGATCTGTTACCCTGTTTATGCACTGAGAGTGCGGGTATTGGATCATGAGGAGGGAGCTCTTTTAGGAGAAAAGTTTAGAGGTATGATCATACATGACTTACTACCTAAAAGATGCGGTATAGATTTATCTGTAGTGACCAGAGTGTGAGTTCAGCGGTACTTGCGGGTACATAACTCAACAATCTGGGAGATTTAGAGTCAGAATGTGAGTTCAGTGGTACAAGAGGGTACATGACTCGTCATTCTGGAAGATTTGTAGTCGGGATGTGAGTTCAGCAGTACCAGAGGGTACGTAACTCATTGCTTTGAAAGATTTATTTTCGGGATGTGAGTTCAGCGGTACCAGCGGGTACGTAACTCGTCACTGTGGCAGATTTGTAGTCGAGATGTGAGTTCAGTGGTACCAGCGGGTACATAACTTAATACCCTGGCAGATGTCATTTTAGACGTAATACTTTTTTAGGAACTTGTCGTTGATGGGCAACATGAGCAAGTCTCTATTTTGTTTTGCGAGGCGGTAAGCTCCATTGGAGAATACAGCATCGATGATGAACGGGCCTTCCCACTTTGGCTGGAACTTGCCGGCGGTTTTGTGAGTCATAACCATCGACCTCCGAACTGCCAGAACGAGATCGCCCACTTGGAATGTTCTGGTTTTAACCTTCTTGTTGAAGGCTTCGGAGATGCATGCCTGGTACAACTCGATTCGTTGTTGAGCTAATATGCGCTTCTTATCCAAGGCCTCCAACTCTTGCAGTCGACGACGGTGATTATCATCTGTCGTTAATCTGTATGTTAGAGCGACACGGAGTGAGGGGATTTGAGTCTCCAGTAGGAGAATTGTCTCGCTTCCGTATACCAAAGAGAATGGTGTATTCTCGGTGGCAATCCGTACGGTAGTACGGTACGCCCATAAGCATTCGCTGAGCTTTTTATTCCAGTCGCGTTTGTTTGATGACACGAACTTTTTGAGAAGCTTGATGATTGTTTTGTTGAATGATTCAGCCAGACCATTAGCCACCGGGTTGTATGGTGTTGAAGCAATATTCTGGATTCGGTATTTGTCGCAAAAATGATAGAAGGCGTGGCTTGCGAACTGCGGACCATTGTCGTAGATGATCCTTCGGGGCAGTCCAAAGCGATAGAAGACGTGATGCTTGAGGAAGCTAATCACGTTTGAAGTCTTCACTTCTGTCAGCGGAACAGCTTCCGCCCATTTGGAGAAGTAAACTGTGATTACGAGTATGAAGCGATTTCCTCGAGACGAAGGCGGAGTGATAGGACCGATGATGTCCATTCCCCATGCTTCGAAGGGCCAGGATGCCACCGTCGGATGTAGAAACTCGGATGGCTGGTGGATGAAATCTGCGTGGACTTGACAGGCTTTGTATTTTTTTGCATAGTCTATCGCGTCTGCAACCATCGTGGGCCAGTAATAGCCCATTCGTCGAAGGCGATCCTATAGTTTCGGGCTAGGCTGATGGGCCCCATAGATGCCATCATGAGCTTCACGCACGGCTTCTTTGGCTTCTATGTTCGACAGACATCAAAGCAGTAATCCATCGTATGATCGTCGATACAGCATTTTCGTCTCTGTATCGTAGAAGAATCTGAGAGAACGTCTTCTGATAGAAGTGGCTTCCTTCGGATTCTCTGGCAGGATGTCGTAGACTACGAAGTCAATGAATGGTTGTCTCCAGTCTGGTGCTTCGTCGACGGTCAGCGTGGAGTAACTCTCGACACCTTGAACATTATTCCTGGGACAGACCAACTCACGGCCTGTGATGTCAACCAGATGATGAGCATGATTCAGAACTGCTAAGGAAGCGGCAAGGCCTGCTAGGGCATCGGCTTCAATATTATGGAGCCTGGGAACGTGCTCTATGAAGAATCCTCCCAAGGACGAGATGATGTCAATTGCTATTTGGTGATAGGAGATCATGTCTTCATGACGAACCTCGTATGAACTCCGAATCTGATTGACGATTAACTGTGAATCGTCATATGCTTCAAGGTGCTCTACCCCCAGTTCTTTTGCAAGTCGGAGGCCAATGACCAAAGCATTGTACTCAGCCACATTATTTGAATAAGGCTCTGTGAGGGGATAAGCTCGATTGATCACCAGCCCGGTGGGAGAAATTAGTACTACTCCGACTCCAGCGACGATGTTGCCCTTGGGCCCAGTTCTAGAAGCGCCGTCGAAGAACATTCACGATATGGTATCATGGGAGGCCATATTTGAATTAGCGACCTCGTCTGGAATCTCTTCGTCTATTTTGGTTGACTCCGAACCTGGATGGGCTGCTAAAAAGTCTGCCAGAGCTTGACCTTTAACAGCCTTTTGCGGGACGAAGATCATGTGGTAGGGGGACAGTAATATCGCCCAGGTAGCGAGACGAGAGCTGAGTGCGCCCGGTTTAGTCATGAGGACCCTGAGGGGATTGACTCTTGATATGACGTAGATGGTCTGTCCTGTGACGTAGTGTCGCGTCTTCTGAATGGCGAAAACCAGAGCAAGGCACTCTTTCTCTACGGCAGTGTATCGATGCTCCGGCCCCATCATCATTCGGCTGAGGTAATATATAGCTTGCTCATGGCCTGCATCGTTGTTTTGTGCTAGCAGAGCACCGAGATAATGTTCCATCGCTCATACATAGAGCAAGAATGGTCTTCCAGCAATCGGGGCTACCAGGACTGGAGGGTTCGTCAGGTATTCTTTGATGCTGTCGAAGGCACGCTGGCACTCTTCATCCCATACGAATGAAATGCCTTTCTTCATAAGGTGGGTGAATGGTTGACATCGTTCAGAGAGGTTAGAGATAAACCTCCTGATGTAGGCTAGCCTCACTTGAAGGCCTCGGAGTTCACGAAGATTTCTCGGGGGACCCATCTCCATGATTGCCTTCGTCTTCTCAGGGTCTACGTGGATACCTTGGGAGGTGATGATGAAACCCAAGAACTTCCCGCTGGATACACCGAAGAAGGATTTTGTAGGGTTCATTTTTAAATTGTGCGCTCGCATCAGGTCGAACACTGTCCTCAGATAATGCAGATGATCTTCCTTAGAGCAGCTTTTGACGACGATGTCGTCGACGTAGCATTCCACTGTCTTGCACAAGTGGTCTCTAAAGATGACGTTCATAGCTCTTTGATAGGTGGCGCCAACATTCTTTAAACCAAAAGGCATGACTGTGTAATAGTATGTGCCAATCGGCGTTCGGAATGATGTGTGCTTCTCGTCGTCGGGAGACATCTTGATTTGGTTGTATCTCGAGAAACCATCCATGAATGACATGCGCTCGAAGTCGTAGGTGTTGTCAATCATGATGTCCGTGATAGGGAGAGGGAACTCATCTTTAGGATACGCCTCATTCAGATTGCGAAAGTCGATGTAGATTCAAATTTTTCCACTTTTTTTGAGGACTGGTACTATGTTGGCGACCCAGTCAGGATGCTGTTTCTCACGGATGAAGCCGCTGGCTATCAGTTTGTTTACCTCGACGTCAGGACGGAACCGACATTGATATTGCCTGACCGGTTTTGTGTCCGGACGGATGTTGAGTTTGTGAAGTGCAATCTCGGGGTTCAGTCCTGGCATATCTTCATAGCTCTAGACGAACACGTCGATGTATTCTCTGACGAGTTACAGTAGTGATTCTCGCTCTTCGTCTGTCATATTCTTGCTGACGAAGATGGGCTTTGGAGAGGACTCATCACCGAGATCGATTTGTACAACCTCATCCTCGGTGGGAGGCTCTCTTTGTTTGAACCGCTTCTTCCACTGCGCATCTAGTTGTTGTGCCCATGGCTCTAGCTCAAGAAGCTCGGGAATGTCTTCATCTTCTTCGCAGGCGTCAGCAAATGCCATATTGACGGACCAGACTTGCCTGAGCATGTCCCCGATGCTGACATCTGAATCGGAAGTGGATGATCCAGTTGAGTGTGAATGCCAGTCGTATTCCTCGTCTGAGCTTTCAAGGGTTGTTGTCGGTGTAACATAACCTAGCCCACATCTGGTTTTGTTATAGTAGTCTCGTGTAGCATTGTGAACATAGCGATGGTAATGGCAGTACTTGGGACTCTCCATATCTGCAGGATGAGGCTCACGCCTGGGAGGAGGGAGCTGAATTCGTCCTACTTGGATGAGCATGTCTAAGATGGGTTTAACATGGCCATCCTCGAAGGAGTAAGTCATCTGAGGCTACTGCTTTTCTGCCGGCTTTGATTCGGGCTTTGGGGTTGTGTCGGCCACCATAGCCTGCTTGCCCTTGTTGTCTCGGTTGCTGGAGGAGTTACCACCGTTGTTGTTGTTGACGTTAGGGCGTTTGCCCTTGTCTTCCCCTTCCCGAGATGTATAATCCCAGTTGGCGGGCTTTCTTCACCTTATCTTCTGCGCTAGTGGCACTGATGATGAATGTCTTCCAATACTTGAATTGACTTTCGCCCATCCAGAGGCTGATTGTGGGAAGCAGTCTCTTTTGGAAAATTTCAATCAAGGAGGAATCAGGGTTACCGGAAGGCAGCTTCATCGCGGTTTGGCGAAACTGCTCGATATAGTGTCTTGTCAGCTCATTTTCTCCCTGAACAACGTCCATGAGGGTGGACATTGTCACGTCTTGTCCTACTTCGTAAAACCTCTCCATGAACATACGTTTGAAGCCGGTGAAGGAGCGGATGCAATTGTCAGACAAATTACGGTACCAGTCGAAGGCGACCCCTTCCAAGGCTCCAATGAACAACCACATAAGGATGGCGTCGTCATGAGGTAGATGGTAGATTGTGACTTCGAAGTAGGTGATGTACCTGCTTGCAGATGTCTTCCCATCATATAGATTGATGTGGAATGGTTTATATTTTGGTGGGAAGGGAACATCTCTCCACGCAACAGGATATGATTGTCGTAGCCTGAGGTCCTGGGAGGTTTCTCGGGCTTAGAACATGGCCCGGAGTTCCTGGACCTCTCTTTTTGCCTCCCTGGCCTCGTCTGCAACGGTGGAAGCTGATATTTCAGGGGGATTATCACCCAGGTTTGGTGCAGCTGAGTTCGAGTCCGCATTGACCGCGGGACCCAAGCTTGTTTGGCCAGGCGTCCTTCCTTGCAGAGTTGGAAGGGCCGCTTTGATCTCATCAACGGACTTGACCAAAGCATGCAGTACGGCCTCCAGAGTGTCGATGCATTGGCGATCACTGGGACCCTCTTGGTTGCTGTCCGTCATGAATACCGTCCTTACATGAGGAGAGATGGAAAGAACGGTAGAGGATGTGCCCTCTGAGTCGTACCCTTGTACAGAGAAGTCGTCGGGGTATATGGAAATGTTCTTCTCTGGTTCGGACTCAGAAAGAGGGGTACCCCCAGCTTCAGAGTTTGCCTCGTCTTGAGAATTGTGTACGTCCTCGGGGACGTCGGGATCTGCTGCATCTTTTGGGTGAACCATTTCTCCCGAACTATCTTTTTGGAACACCGGGTTGTTGTGGATATTTGGAGAAATACTACCCCCGGCTCCAGTGTCTCCCAGAGATGTGGATGAATCTCCAAGTATGGCAGATTTCGTCTTTGAGCGGGTACTTTGGTAAACTCCTCCTGTAACGGTGGTAGACAACCGTTTAGAAGAAAGTTTCTTGGTTACGCCGGTTGTAATTTTCGGGCTGGATATATTTGTTTTCTTTCCTCTACCGCTGCCAGGAATCTTCAGAGCAGAATTGCAAGAGGCGACGAGAAGTACCCCGTCTTCTGAGCTTGGGTGTTACAATATTTGGAAGACGGACCGCCGGTCTTTTTGTAATGCTGTCTTGTTGCAGCAGCAGTTGACAATGACTTGGGTGCATCGATGTCCTTGACAGGACTCTCTGCACATCAAATCTTTGTCTTTTTCCTTGTGCTTGTGCTGAATCACGTTGCACAAGTCACCTGTTTTGTGGGCTTGGGAGTCCTGAGCACATGAGTGTGTTGACCTCCTGCCTGCTCCCTGATGTGGGGGTAGCGCGAGTACTTGCCCCTGATCCTTATTGGGAGATTCTTGATAACTATCCCGTTCGTTGGCCGCCGGGGGCTGGACACGTGTAGTTCTGTACAACCTTCCATCAGGGGCCCGCGTAATAGTCAGCGGGACGCCCTGATAGTCAATAGTTGGGACAGCCGACTGAGCTCGTCGAGCCCGCGCTGCCCGAGACTTCTTCCTTCTAGCACCTAAGAGTGCGTTGTAGGAAGAGTCCAAGCTGGTCACAACAGAGTCTGGCATATGCTTCAGAGAGCCTCCATGGTCAGGACCGTATGAGAGGCGGTCAAAGACTGACCGTGAGCCGCATGGAGTAGATGGTATGCGGCTGGGATCGGTGGCCGTGCAGGCTGTCTGCATGCGGCTGGTATGTGTGGCCGTACAGGCTGTCTGCATGCGACTATCCTTTGTGGCCGCATGAAGTTTCTGTATGCTGCTAGAAGTCATGGCCGTGCAGGCTGTCTGCATACGGCTGGAAGTTCTGGCCGCATGGGCTTTCTGCATGCGGCAGACTTTTGTGGCCGTATGAGTTTTCTCTATGCGGTTGACAGTTGCGGCCGTATGAGCTTTTCCCATGCGGTTGACAGTTACGGCCGCATGAGCTTCCATGCGGCTGGCGCCCTTATACGGCTTGGATTGCACAGAGTTCCTCTTTGCCCCTGCAAGTCCAGCATCATAGTGTTTTCTTCTGCCGGACTTAGGGACAGCAGAGTCCTCTGTGGTCTGAAGTGGGGCCACACGCGAGACTTCTCCGCTGTCTCGGGCAACATAGAGTACTTCTTCGAGAGCTTGGGGATGAGCGAATGATTTGGGTCTCCACTCCCTATGGGCCTTCTTCGTGCGGGCTCGCCGCTGGACCGGGCCAGCACTCCCGTCAGAGAGCATTTCTTCAAACGCCTGTTGGTCGAACTGGGCGACCAGCATTTGTTGAGTGGAGCCAAGTTTGGCTGTGTCTGATTGCATCACCAACTCCTCAGCCGTGGAGAAGTTAGTTCCCAGCAGAGTCGCCATCGTGTTTGCCATTGATTATAAAAGAACAGAACAATTATATGGAAGGACTGGACTTTTACTTCACAACACAAACTCGCTCGTACAAAGAAAGCCTAGGGACGAAAATCTAGGTACAGCAATCTAAGTACGATTGTTTAGTTCTGATTCTGGGGGTGACGGTAGAGGCTCGGGAAAGCGATGGCCGCTCTGCCTTACTCCTTGGACGATCAGACGTAGCCTTGGCTCTGATGAAGAAATGCTCTCAGGATGGAAAGACTCTTCTGTGCGCGCCTTTTGTCTCTCTGTGTGTCCAGCTGGGTGGAGAGGATCTCTTTTGCAAGGGAATGGCACCTTGCTATATTTTTTGTTTTCCTGGATCCGATCCTTTTGCAAGGGAATGGCACCTTGCTATTTATAGGAGTGGGGGTGTGCTCATTAGGGTTTGCAATAATTGCCCTAAAAAAGTCGACGGCTAATCATCTGGTGTCACCCCCAGTTTCCAGAAACAGGGGTATTTTTGTCTTTTTTATTTTTAAATTATTTTAGAATTATTTATTTATTTATTGTATTATTTTGGGGTTATTTGAGTCGGGATCGAATTTCAACTCATTCCGACTTGTATCGGGGACCCGGGGTAGTGTTGACCCTAGTGGACCCACACACTAGTTAGCCATGGCCCATATGTCATTTATTTTAGTTAGTGACTAGGCTAATTTATTTGGATTAGGGTTAATTAGATTAGTGTGTTAGAATGACCAAACTAGCCCTCGACTTAAACCCCCTTTTTAATGTATTGCTAATAGGCTAGAGAGGGGTTATTTTGACATTTCAATAAGGTCAATAGCAGCCATAGTGGCCGGCCACCTCTAGAGGGGATAGGCATGAGCCCCCTTTGATATTTCCTATTCTTTTCCATATCATTTTTTCTCTCTTGTTCTTCCCCAAATTTCTAGAGAGCATCCCTACCATTTTCATCTCCAAATCAACCCCTCCTTCCACCAAATCTTCTTCTTTCCTTCTCTACTCCATGATAGGAAGGTACTAGCCAAGTTTGGAAGGATTCGGAGCTCGTTCGTGTCCTATTGGAATCTCTACGTGTCGGAAGGCTTTTTCCTTTGAATCTCTCTCCCGGAAGGTATAATCTCTCCTCTAAACCATCCCTACATACATATAGGTTAATTTTTGACCCATAGGAATAGCCCCATGGTTGTGTCTCCATTTGTGTCCATTTCGTGTCCATTTGGAGGTCATAGGAGTGTCCCTTGTGTTGTGGTCGTGTCCTAATGGGGAAAACTCCTATTTTTGGGCACTTGTATTTTGTTATATTGTAGAGTGATTTATTAGTGAATTAATCTCAGAATTTACATTGTTCTTAATGTGTTTTTTTTCAATGTATCATAGAGTATCATATTTATATATCTATATTTTTTTTTTTTTTTTTTATATTTATATATATCTATATATATATATATATATATATATATATATATATATATGTATGTGGTGATATATATATTAATCTTTATATATATATATATATATATATATATATATATATATATATATATATAAAATATATATATATATATATATATATATATATATATATATATATATATATATATATATATATAATATGGTTTTTATATATATTATGGTATATAGATGTGATTGTGTTTGCATTGTGCCCATGTGGGGGTGGTTCGGCCAATAGAAATAGGAGTGTGCATGGAGAGTGTTTGAGGGTTGGTGTGAGAGAGGGATAGAGGGTTATTTGTGAGAATTTTAGAGTGGTGGTTGATTGGGGGTGTGTGTGTGTAAATTCATTTGTATATATATATGCGAATAGAGTTGTGTGGGGAATTTGAGATAGAAGAGTGAATAGAGAGAGTGGTATGAGCAGTTAAGAGAAGGGGGAGGGGACTAATTCCTGATCTGGGCAGTCCCCAAAGGGGACTGTCATTGCTGTTCTTCACAGCAGGATGGAGGGGAGGAGGAATTGCCCATGTACAAGCTCATTGCTGTCCCTCATCCCAGCAAAACCAACCCCAAAACAGTCCATACTTCAAGCCAATGACAGCCATTTCAAGTCCCTTAAATCAGCACATACCAGTCCACATGTGGACAGCAGCTGTAGCCATAGCCTCCCCTTTTTCTGTCACTTACCTGTCCATTGTAGCTGCCCCAACCATCCACAAACAGCCCCCTAAACAGCAGTCCCCAGTACTGTCCTTAACAGTCCAAACCATGTGCAAACCAGCCTATAGGATCCCCCATATTTCAGCCATGTAAACCACCCCTTTGGCTGTACCATTGCATCCTCTTAATAGCCATTTGATGGCCACAAGATCAGTCCCATAACAGCCCTTTGTAAGATCCTATATTCAGTCCTGAAAACCCCCAAGGACAGCCATATATTTAGCCTATGAACAGTCCCTATGGTCCAGCCATTTAGCCCTCCAAATCAGCCCCAAATGCCACATATGTCAGCACCATATAGCTGTCCAACCATGTCCAAAACAGTCCCCCAATCAAGCCCCTTAAACTCTGAATTCTGTCCCATTAATACCCCTTGTCCAGTCCAATGTTTAGCCTATAGGCATGCCTCATATCAGCCCCCATCCAGTTCCCTTGGCTGTCCCCATGACACACCATGGACAGCCTTGCATATCAGCCTAAACTCAGCATTGTATCACTCAATTTCAGTCCATTAAACCCCATGTATTAGCCTCATTGACCTGTCCCAAAATCATGTCCTTGGCTGTCCTTAAGCACCCTCTAGTGCATCCCATTTGGCCCCTTAATTCCAGTCCCCAAGTCCACACAAGAATAGCCCATATGCAAGCCACAAAACCTGTCCTGTACACCACCAAATGCCAGCCCCATTTGTCCCAAGTCTAGCCTATATATCTGTCCTCATTTCCTCCTAAAATCAACCCCTTCTTTGAGCTTGTGTGTGTGAGTGGTATAGGAACCTATAGATGAGCCAAATAGGTAGCTATTGCCTATGAGTGTGTAAACCTATATGTGACCATATGTTGTGAGTGAGTGAGCTAGTTAGAGTGTGTGTAAGTGTTAGTAAATGGTGAGAGTGGTGTATGATATTGGTAAGATATAGGACAAGGTAAAGGGTAAATGGTTAACATGTGGTCTAAGATGACTTAGATGACCTAGATACTGGGATTTCTTGGTAGATAATATTAATATAGGATAGTATCTAGCTATCCTAGGAAACCTACGCTAGTATTCCTAGGTTAGAGTGGTATTGTGCAAGGTATAGGTATTTACCTTGGTAAGGTAATATAGGTAATACCTAGAAATAGGATATTTGGGTTTGGAGTCTAAGATAGATTTAGAACTTGATTCTCTTGGTTGGTAATGATCAAATATAGTGCTCATAGACTAGTTTTGACGTCGGTTGACCATTTTGACCAAAAGTCAACAAAAGTCAACCGAGAGTCAAACTTAGCCTTTAAGCGACTAGATTTGACCGAAACCAAACCAGAGTTGACCAGTTGACTGAAAGTCAACAGTTGGTCAACATGTGACTAGATTGACCTTGGGTTGACTCAGTGTTGACCAGAGTTGACCAGAATTGACTTTTTGACCAAAAGTCAACTGTAAGTCAACCCTTGACCCAAATTGACCTAGTTTGACTTGGATTGATTTCCTGTGACCTTATTTGACCTTGGTTGTCCTAGTGTGACCTAGTTTGGCTCAGTATGACCTAGTATGACCTAGTTTAGCTTGGTGTGACTTAGGTTTGACCTAGATTGACCTAGAATTCAATTAGAATGCATTGAATTGCATCTTATTATTATTTTAGACTCATAGTGACTTGTGCTGTTCTATAGGAGACAGACACCACTCCTCGAACAGTATATTCTCTTCAGACACTCAGGATATCAGGCGAGTACATTCTTTGACCGTTTCATAGTTGTCTGGATTTACATTCTTGCTCTAGATTACTGTACTTGATGCTGACACGATTGTTATCACGGATTAGTACTATACGGATCTTCTTTTGAGATGTTATCCCCTTGTATTCACTAGATACATATTATGATGTGCGTTTCACTTACACATTGTATTTATTGAATACCCATATCCTTGTATACTCCTTGTGCATATTGTACTCTCAGTATCACATGAGTCCAAGGGATAGACTATTGTACACTATTGTATAACATTGTACAACTATTGTATAACATTGTACATCTAGTGTATAATATTGTACATCTATTGTATAACATTGTACACTATTGTGCAAGATAACGTAACGGGAGTGGATCCTTGTGTATTGATTGGGGAGGGAGAGTAGAATTGGTTATGTACTCAAATCCTATTGTACAACATTGTATAACTATTGTATATGTCTATTGTACACTCACGTACAATAGAGTTACCATTACATTGTCCTAGACCGTTTACATAACCATATTGTACTCTAAATCACAGTTGGCTTACAGTTCTTACTTATCATATATAGATATTTCCAGTTATCAAATCTCTACTGTTTTTCATATACATTCTTCTTTCAGCGTTCTATGTACCTTACTCTATTGTATGCTTTATATTTTCTAACATGATATGAACTGCGTGAGATGTTTTGTGCTCGCTCCCGTCCTGACTGGACCTGTTGAAAATTTTACAGAGGATGAGGCCTGCGTAGACACCTTCTATGGGACAGCTGTAGATGACATGTGTGACCCAGATCTCCAGTCTGATCCACCAGCTTAGAGACTGAGGCTCCCTAGTCTAGGTTCTTTTATTTTTTGTCTTGAGATCTGGATTGTATATATTATTTCATATCCAGTAATGGGACTTGTATTCTGGATGTTTGTCGAGATGTTATTTTAGACACTTAGACTCTCTTGCTATGATGTATATTCTTTCATTCCAGTATTTATCTCTCTATCTTCTTATTTTATTATTCTGCCGTAGATGTGATTGAGACTGTATATTGCTATGTCACCTCCATTCGGAGTGTATATACTGTACAGGTACCTTTATATTGGTTAGATGATTGATCTAGGACAGCGTTCTACCGTCGACACTGCGGCGTAGGCTGGGCATAGTTACGTCCTCGTACCCTCACAGTGGGTGCGGGTCGTGACATCTGGGCCATTAATCGTGATTGCATTACATCTGGGTAATTGATTCTTGATTGCACTAAATCGGTATGGTCAATTAATGCAGATTGTCATGAATCTTTGGAAGCTCGAATCTTCTGCCATGTGTTTAATCCGCGTGATTGCAATAAATCTGCTATGATTCGGGTAATTATAATGATTGCACTAAATCTGGTTGTTGGGATTTGTTGATAAATCTTGATTGATTTAATGCCACGTGTCTAACCATCATTACGGGAAAACTGATCTTCTGCCACGTGTCATAGCCGCATGAGGGTAGCTTCTTAGGTTTTGAACCGCATGAAGGTGGTAGCCGCATAGGTGTAGCCTCCGAAATCTGAGCCGCATGGGGATGGTTTCCATTTGAGCCACATAAGACTAGCCACGTGTCAAGGCTGCATGGGCATGGTCTCTCAGTATTTGAGCCGCATGGAGATGATCCACATGATCCGAGCCGCAAAAGAACAGTGGCCGCATGGGGTGGCTTCTTAGGATTTGAGCCGCATGACGATGGTCTCCACGATCCGAGCCGCATGAGAGCATCAGTCGCATGGGGGGGTGGCAGTCGCATAGGAAGCTTTGGAGTTGGTGGATCATGCCAGCTGTATAGGAGATTTTCTTCGTTTCCCGAGGAATACGCCATCATGTCAGAGTTCATCATTTTAGCTTTAATATCAGAGTTATCACTTTATGTCAGAGCATTTAATGGGAGCAGTCACTTTATGGCCAGCTGTAGAGAAGAACTGTTTAGGGCCACGTGGCTCTTTTCTGAGCCGCATAGGGTTAACCGAGCCGCATGAGGCTCTAAAAGACTTTGAACCGCATAAGTCATTAATGGATTTCTGGGCCGCATAAGGATCCTTCTGTTGGAGCCGCATGGGCTTTTCTCTGTTCTTTTCCATGCTTCTACAAGAACCCTAAGTGTTCTTCTCCAAATTAGAGAGCTTCCCTCTTTGATTTGATCTCCAAATCCTTACATCCCTCCACCAAAACTTCCATCCAACCTTTTCATACTACCAAGGGAGGGTGCTAGCAAAGATTTGGAGCAAAGTGCAAGGAGGAGTGTCCTTTTTGGAAGATCTTCGTGTCGGAGCCGTGTTCTTAGGAGTATCATTGGGATTCCACTCCCAATAGGTAAAACCAACCCTCTAAATTGATTTCATATGCATATTAGTTAGTTTTGAATCCATAGGATCCACCCTCATGCATGTACCCCATTTAGATTCAAATTTGAGGCAATTTAGAGCTCTCTTGAGGATTTTCGATATGTGTCTTATGTCCTACTTAATAGATCCCAAATTAGGACACCCCATGTGTATGTATGTATGCTAATAGTTTAAATATATATTTAAATTTAATTTTAGGATGGTTAGAATGAGTTTCATTTGGATACCTATGTTGGTATCCAAGTATGTTGGCCTACATCTGTTTTTTTTGTCCAAAATAACTCAAATTCGTCATAATATTCATTCACGTTTTTATTAACCAAAGCAACTTAAAAATTTCATAACTTTTAGCTTAGAACTCTGATTTATCTCCCATTTTTTTAAAAGAATCGTATCGAAGTTAGCTTTCCAAATATATATTTTAATAAGCCAAATTCGTTCTAAAACTTTCTGTAAAATTATTTGAGTGTCAGCTGTACGAAAGACGAATGCGTTTCGGTGTTTTCGCGATTCCGGGAGCTTTCGGACACGAAAATTGTTGGTGTTTTTGCCTTTGGACTAGAAAAGATAGTCCCACATCGGTTACACCAAATGGTGAGTATCTCAATATAATGCATTGCTTGTGTTGAGGTGTGCACATGAGGTGTAGTGGGGCACAAGTTTGTGCCATGTGGGAGTATTTTCCTAGAAGGAAAAAGGATTAAATCCAACAAGGATGCAAGTTGATTTTTGTTGTGCGGACTCGAACTCGGACGCGGACTCCTGGATGTCTCGTGCATGCACGGGAGTGTTCGGGGGGTAGGCGTGGACTGGCACACTTCTATGCTGATTGTGGGATGATCTAAAATATCAAACTCTATTTTTGAGTATTGGTATTTTAGTCCCACATCGGATAGGAGAAGAGGTGAAGTCTCAACTCCACTCTATAAATAGAGCCCCTTGGCCTCCTTTGAAAGATGTACCAAGAAGAGAGTTAAGGGAGTCTGTAAAGTCCAGGAAGCCCGTTCAAGTCTCAAATATTGACTTACGAGCGTTCCAGAAGTTCTTCGTGAACTTGCTGGTTCCTGGAAGCAGATCGTATTGGGGCGAATCTTGCTTTGAGCAACGGTGATCTTAATCACCCCAGCAAGAACCTTTCCTCTTCTTCTTTCTTCTTTCTTCTCCTTCATCTGAGTTGTAACTCAGTTCTGTCCGTCTACAACTGCGATTACAAGGAAGAACGTGAGATTTATTTTCTGAACTCAGTTCTGTCCGTCTGCAACTGCGATTGCAAGGAAGAACGTGAGATTTATTTTCTAATCTCAGTTCTGTCCGTCAGCAACTGCGATTGCGAGGAAGAACGTGAGATTTACTTTTTGATTATTGTTGATTTTGTAATCAGATTTATATTATAGTGTTCCTCTTGGATCTCGAGAATAATCAGAAGGTGAACGTTTGTTGAACCTCTGATCTCGACATCGAGTCTACCATCTTTGATCAAGCCCCGAGACTAACAATCTCAAATCAAGATCCTTGTAGATGGAGAACTCTCGTGCTTCTCTCATCGATACCAGCTTTAACAAGTTGGAAAAATTCGATGGAGAATATTTTCAAATCTGGAAGAGGAAGGCCACCCTTAATCTTCAACTCGTGGACGTAAACCATGTGTTGATTGAGGATGAACCGACGAATCTAGAAGAAGGAACTGTCGAAGCTATTGCTGCTGCACTCGTCAAGCAGAGCAAATGGAAGAGAGAAAGCAGCATCTGTAACCTGCTGATTCTCAATTCTATGGAAGACTCTCTGGCAGAGTCATATTCCAAGAAGGTGAAGGCCAAAGAGATCTGGAATTCTTTGGGAAAGCTATATGAAGATGATGAGAACAGGTCCAAAAACTTCATCATCGAGAAGTACCACAAGTGGCTCTTCGAAGACGAGATGGCGATGCTACCTCAAGTAAAGGAATTCCTGAAGTTGCGCCAGAAGTTAGATGACGAGAAGATGCCCCTCGTCGACAAGTTTGTCGTTGGAGGGATAGTCTCGAAACTTCCTGCCGGTTGGAGCAACTTCTATGCTAGAATGCATCGAAAGAAGTTGGACATTAGCTTGGAAGATCTTCTACAAGAGATCCACGTTGAGGACGAAATGTGATCTCAACAGAAGATGGACTCTCTGTCTAAACAACTGGCTAAGGCCATCTTGGTGCAGACAAGAGAGTTCAAAGGGAAGCATGTGGCTTCTCATCACAAGAAGAAGGACTCCACTAATCTAAAAGTGAATGGTCGTTTGTTCAAGCAACAGAAGTCCAAGTCCCATGTGACTTGCTTCAACTGTAACAAGAATGGCCACTACATGAGTGAATACAAATCCAAGCCCAAACCAAAATAGCAGGTATAGCTAAACTTGGTTATTTTGATTACTTAACTTGGTTGCTATTGTTGCACAGGTTGAGTTATCTAGCGTGGTAGCTGACTAGTGGTCTAACACTAGTGCATCTGACCACGTGTGCTCTCAAAAGAGCTGTTCACCAAGGACGAGCATGTTATGACGAAGGTCTCGATGGCGAACATATATCTAGCAAAAGTTTTGAAGATCGAGACAGTGGTTATTAACCACCGACAAGGACACTGGAATGCGTGTTGCACGTACCAGAGATTTTTTGGCGATCTGATCTCAGAAAGTCTGTTATCTGATACAGACTTGAAAGATGGACATTCGTACTAGCCAGATGGTAATTTCTTGGCGAGGAACATGCTTCGAAAAGATGTTCGGTGCTGAAGGAATGTTCGAACTTCTGCTGATGGCGATGAAGTTACTTCATTGAGTGGACTGAGAGTTGTTCTATGATAGAAGCAGACTCAAGCTGTCCTACCGGAACCTTATCTTCGGAATATGGGGGTAAGGAGGTGGAGGAGTTTAAGGTCTGTGCAGATACAAGACTGTTGGGAAGCTGCTCAGACGATTGAACTAAAGTACTGATCATCTGGAGTTAGTACACTCAGATATCTGTGACTTTTATCAATTCTCCACAGAGGCCGATTCGAAGTATTTCTCGAAGTGCACGTTCGCATGACTTCTCAAGTAGAAGGATGCAGCATTCGAGTAGTTCAGAGACTTCAGGGATGAAGCTGAACGTTAAACCGATCTACAACTACTCAGAAGTGATCGAGATGTAGAGTATAGGTCTCGTGAATTCGCATCGTTCTGCAAAGAACATGGAATCATCAATGAGACTACTGCTCGTATTTTCCTCAATCTAACGGGATAGCTGAGAGGAAGAACAGAACGTTGACAGAAATGATGAACTCAATGCTGCTAACTACGGGTCTTCCTCAATGCTAATGGGGAGAAGCTGCATTGACGACCACTTTTATTCTAAATAGAGTGCCGTATGCAACTTCGGACGTAACTCCTCATGAATACTGGTTTAAAGTTAGACCTGACTTGAATATTATTCGAGTGTGGGGGTCTCTGGCTTATGTGAAGCTCCCAGATCTGAAGATTCAGAAGCTGGGGACTAGGACTACGAAGATGATCTTCTTGGGGTATGCCTAGAAGAGTGATGCTCGAAGATTTCTTGATATTGAGTCAAATTATATCATCGAATCTCGTGAAGACAATTTACAAGGCACAAGAATATTGTTCTTACGAATAAACCGGAAAACAATAAGGGTGCGTAAGAAACTGAAGTTTTCAATAAAGAAGTAGTCCAAGAAGATGTTGTTGTTGAAACAAACGATTGAACCAGAACTCGCTGAGCCGTCGTCGAAGCGAGCGAGGAGGCCGAAGAAGTTCGGAGATGACTTCATCACCTATCATGTGGAAGCAGATCCGCTTACCTATGATGAGAGGATGAAGACCAGAGATGATATTTTCTGGAAGGAGACGATTGACAATGAAATTGATTCCATCTCCTCAAAATAACAATTGGGTGTTGGTTGATCTTCCTGAAGGAGCAAAACCCATCGGATGCAAATGGATCTTCAATAAGAAGATGAAAGCAGATGAAACTATTGACAAGTTCAATGCCAGGTTGGTGGCCAAGGGGTTTTCTCAGAAGCAGGGGATCGACTACTTTGACACGTATGCTCCAGTAACCCGGATGAACACCATCAGAATGTTAATCGCTCTAGCAGCTATACATAAGTTGGTGATACATCAGATGGATGTGAAAACAGCATTCCTGAATGGGGAGCTGACCGAAGAGATTTACATGCAACAGCCAGATGGATTTGTCGTCAAAGGTCTTGAAGACAAAGTCTGCAAGTTGGTGAAATCATTATATGGTTTGAAGCAAGCTCCCAAGATGTGGCATGAGAAGTTTGACAAAGTTATTAGATCAGACGACTACAGAGTCAGCGAAATGGACAAATGTGTTTACACAAAGTTCGCTGATGGAAGAGGAGTCATCGTTTGTCTGTACGTGGACGACATGCTAATCCTAGGTACGGATATAGGCTGTGTCACAGAGACAAAGAAGTTCCTCTCGAAGAAGTTCAGTATGAAGGACTTGGGGGATGCTGATGTTATCTTGGGACTCAAGATCATCCGGACAGACACTGGACTAGCGCTGTCACAGTCTCATTATGTTGAGAAGATGATCACTCGTTACGGGTATCAGGATCTTCCAGGGATCGATACGCCGTACACGTGTGATATAAAACTGAAGCCTAATTCAAGGGAAAGCGTCAGGCAGCTGGAGTATGCAAGCGTAATCGGGAGTTTGATGTATGCTACTACTGCCACAAGGCCTGACATAGCTTTCGATGTAGGAATGCTGAGTCGTTTCACGAGCAACCCAGGCATTGAGTACCGGAATGCTGTGAAACGGGTTATGAGATATCTCAAGAAGACTCAGACATATGCACTACACTACAGCGGAGATCCGCCGGTAGTAGAAGGCTTCAGTGATGCCAGTTGGTACTCAGAATTAGAGAGCGAGAGGTCCACAGGTGGATTCATATTCACAATAGGTGGAGCTGCTATATCGTGGAAGTCGAAGAAGCAGACTATGGTCTCGTGATCATCTATGGAATTTGAGTTCTTTGCATTTGATACTGCAGCAGATGAAGCAGAGTGGCTTCGAAAGCTCATGTATGATCTTCTAGTGGTTGCGGCGCAGATACCGACAATTCTGATATACTGCAACAACCAGGCGACTGCAGCGGTGGCATCGAATGATCTCTTCAACGGGAAGAAGAGAACTGTGCGGTTGAAGCACAGGGCAGTGAACGATCTCATCAAGAGAGGTATCATTGCAGTGATTGATGTTCGGAGTCAGGAGAACCTGGCGGATCCGTTCACCAAGGGCCTCAAGCGCCAGCTGGTCGATGACACAGCTTGTAAAATGGGCTTGAAGGCATTCTGATATTGTGTTATTACATTCCTACCATAAAGTTTTATGCTATTAGTTCAAAGAGAAATCTACTAGGCATCTAGCTTTTGGTTCAAGGGATGACTATTAACCAGAAGAATATCAGGAACGGTGGGTACTTGTCCTATGTGACATGGAGAGGTTACGGACCTACAACCACTGTTGTCTACTATTGTTTTCTGCGGAAAATGGATCCTGTGGGAAGGTTGGCTTAAATGCCTTAATGAGTTCTTAGGCAGAGTGAATGCCTGGAGTGCTTTACAGGAAGCACGGTAGCGCAGCACTACATGGAGTATAACTCCAGGCTACTGTGGGGTGACTCTACCATAAGGTTCCCAGGTAGGAGTAATGCCTCGGCTTTGCAAGCCAAGTCACAGCGGAGTAGCACCGCAAATAGGCAGGTAGCCTAATGCTGTATGATAATCGTAATAAAGAGAGGTAGACAGCACTACAAAGAGGACGATGTCCTCATGTTACAGTGGCATGACACCATGAAGAGGTACCAGGTAAGGTAAAGCCTCGGCTTTACAAGCCATGTCATAGCGGCGTAATACCGCACGGAAGCGCAAGGCTTCATGCTGGGTAGTTTGGCACTACAAAGAGGCCTGTGACCTCATGCTACAGTAGTATGACACTACGATGAGGTACCCAGGTGGGGTAAAGCCTCGGCTTTAAGCCATGTCATAACGACGTAGCACCACAAAGAAGCGCAATGCTTCATGCCATGACTCTTTATAAAGAACTTACCTATAGTGTATGGACAGAGATATCAGGCCGTCTCTTGAGGGTAAACTTGTAGACGCCCAAAAATTATGCACTGAAACCAGGCTGGCACAAGGCCTTCAATGTGCAGCCAGAAGCACAGTTGATATCATTATGTGAGTAGGAAGAATTGCAGTTATGGTGCAGAATTCAAGGCTTAGTCCATTCTTGTATCATGCTGTTATTTAACCTATGCGGGAAGATTCAAGTCGTAGCGATATCTCTCCTAATGCATGATGGACAGTCACTGTGGGGAATGCTCAACCCATATATTAAGATATGTGGGGGATTATTGGTGTTTTTGCCTTTGGACTAGAAAAGATAGTCCTACATCGGCTACACCAAATAGTGAGTATCTCAATATAATGCATTGTTTGTGTTGAGGTGTGCACATGAGGTGTAGTGGGGCACAAGTTTGTGCCATGTGGGAGTATTTTCCTAGAAGGAAAAAGGATTAAATCCAACAAGGATGCAAGTTGATTTTTTTTGTGCGGACTCGGACTCGGACGCGGACTCCAGGATGTCTCGTGCATGCACGAGAGTGTTCGGGCGGTAGACGTGGACTGGCACACTTCTATGCTGATTGTGGGATGATCTAAAATATCAAACTCTATTTTTGAGTATTGGTATTTCAGTCCCACATCGGATAGGAGAAGAGGTGAAGTCTCAACTCCACTCTATAAATAGAGCCTCTTGGCCTCCTTTGAAAGATGCACCAAGAAGAGAGTTAAGGGAGTCTGTAAAGTCCAGGAAGCCCTCAAATATTGACTTACGAGCGTTCCAGAAGTTCTTCGTGAACTTGCTGGTTCCTGGAAAAAGATCGTATTGGGGCGAATCTTGCTTTGAGCAACGGTAATCTTAATCACCCCAGCAAGAGCCTTTCCTCTTTTTCTTTCTTCTTTCTTCTTTCTTCTCCTTCATCTGAGTTGTAACTCAGTTCTGTCCGTCTGCAACTGCGATTGCAAGGAAGAACGTAAGATTTATTTTCTGAACTCAGTTTTGTCCGTCTGCAACAACGATTGCAAGGAAGAACGTGAGATTTATTTTCTGATCTCAGTTCTGTCCGTCAGCAACTTCGATTGCGAGGAAGAACGTGAGATTTACTTTCTGATTATTGTTGATTTTGTAATCAGATTTATATTATAGTGTTCCTCTTGGATCTCGAGAATAATCAGAAGGTGAACGTTTATTGAACCTCTGATCTCGATATCGAGTCTACCATCTTTGATCAAGCCCCAGGACTAACAAAAATGCGATCCGTTTGAAGTTTCGGAAAGCTAACACGAAGGGCTACAACATACTTTAATTCTAGAATTTAGTGAAGGCCCAATTGGTACAGTATTGGTTTTAAGTAGAAGCGTGACTATATAACATTGGCATTTTGTGTAATCTATTAGCCTATGTAGTATGGATATTAAATGAATATAGAGTATGTAATGCATGATATGTTAGATGAATAAAATGATATATATGATATATATCCTCTTTACATTAATGTATATATATGGTTGAATGCAAGCATGTAGGAATGCAATTAATATAATATATGTAAGCAATGCATAAATGCATAAATGAAAGAATGATATACAATGTATGCATGAAAGTATATAATGAATGCTAGATATGAATGCAAGGTATACATGTAATAATAGATATGAATGTATAATGTATAAATAATATAATACAATATATAATGATAGCATGTATGGTAATGTAGAATATATGATGCAAGCATGTATATGTCCACTGTTTTTCTTTTTTCTTACATTTTCCTTTCATTCCCTTTCCACTTTAGTTTTTCTCCCTTTTTTTCTCTTCTATTTTTACATGTTGTATACAATGTATATAATTTATAGATACATGTAAGTATGTAATATGCATGAATGACATGTATGTAATAAAAATAAGTATATGTAAGCAATGTATGTATGTATACATGATATATATGTATGCATGTATGCAATGTAAGCATGTATGAATGTATACATGTATGTTGTGTATCCATGTACGTGTGGATACATGAATCAAGTATGTATATAGTGATAACATGAATGAATGTATAAATGCATAAATGAATGTCATATATGAATGAATGAATGAATCAAAGGTATATGTAAAATATAATACATTGTAATGAATGTTAACATATATAATGTATAAAAGTATGTATGTAAATGTGCATGAATGTATATATCTATGTAACTATGTAAATATGCAAGATGTAACATATGCCTATATATATAAATATGTATGTAATGTGGACATACATGTATGTATGAAGGTATGTATTTATATATAGTATTTATTTTATATTATGCATTGTTGTGGTTCACATTGCCTTGTGATTGTGTGAGTGCTAGCCTAGGTTTGGTTAGGCCTAGTGAGACTTGTTAAACTTGTTTGGGCTAGGACTTGACCTAGTTTGACTAGTATGGTTGACTAGAGTTGACCAAGTGTTGACTTTAGTCTAGTTGGACCTAGACAACATGTAGATGCATTGTAGCAGTCTATTTTACTATTTTGGACATGTAGTGACTTGTACTGTTTTATAGGAGCCAGACACCACTCCTCAAACAGTATATTCTCTTCAGATATTCAGGATATCAGGCGAGTACATTCTCTGATCATTTTATATCTTGTTTAGGATTATATTTCCTATTTTAGATTACTTTACTTGATACTGACACATTGGTAACACGGATTAGTACTATATGGATCTTGTCGTACGATGTTATCCCTTTAGCGGATACATCGGGTATTTTATGTTCGTGTACTTTATCATGGGCATCGTGTACTCCTTGTGTTCGTGTTATTCGTATGCAAATCGTATAAAATTGTGTACTCTCATGTGCCCACATGATCATCGTGTGCAACTATACTTCTTGTGCAATAACATAACTTGACTGGATCCTTGTGTATTGATTGGGGATGGGGGAGTAGAAGTGGTTATGTGATCAATCCAAATCGTGTGAACCTCTGTAGATTACTCGTGTGCAACATCATGCCGTTTATATAACCGTCTTGTGCTCTGAATCACTAGTCACTTACAGTTCTTACTTATCATGTATATATTTCCAGTTTACAAATATCTCTTTTATTTTCGTGTACATCTTCTTACAGTTCATGTATCTTACTCTTCTGCATGTTTTACATTCCTGTCAAGATATGAACTGCGTGAGATGTACTGTGCTCGCTCCTGTCCTGACTGGACCTGTTGAAAATAATACAGAGGACGAGGATGAGGCTTTGGTGTCTACCTATTATGGTGCAGCTATAGACAACACTTGTGACTTGGACCCACTTGGAGTAGAGGATCTTCCACCAGTGGTTTAGACTGCTAGCTTAGACTCTTACCTTATCTTTCTCATTGATATACTATTGTATATATTTAGAGTTTGTTTTATCTGGATATTTGTGGAGATGTTATCATAGATACTTAGACTTCTATCTATTGTATCTCTTGTGTGGATTCGTTTATATCTATCTATCTTATCGTATTCTACCTTAGTTGTGATTGAGACTGTATTCTGCTATGTCACCTCTATTAGGAGTGTATATACTGTACAGGTACCTTATATTTTTAGATGTTGTGACCTAGGACAGCATTCTACCACCGACACTGCGGCGTAGGCTGGACGTACCCACTTTTCGTGCCCTTACTCTAGGATGCTGGTCGTGACACGTTTTTAGTGGTGGCCCATGCAGGACGAGTTTGTGTAGTGGTATTCGAACTAGAGTATCACTATAGCCTGCAGTAGGATTATGATATATTTTTGAAGGTACTCAATCACAGTTAGGATTCATTGAGAGATTCCTGGGATGACCCTTGAGAATCTCATTATAAAAATATCTCAAAATTTGATTCTAATAGTTTATATTTATCTTTCTTGGTTAGTTAATGAATTTGATTTTTGGTATCTATTGTTGATTTAATTTTTTTCAAGATGAAATTATATGTGCTAGGTCATCTCAATTATGGAATCTAGTATTCTACAGTTACATTAGCCAGCATGGTGAGGACATATAGTCTAATTTTGGATATATTTCTCGGGTGTGGGAATTTAAGGTTTTCGCAGCCAAGCTAGCGGCATCGCGAAAATTTTAAATACCATGATTCTAGAGGTATGTGCCTTAGTCAAGGACTTTGTGATTATCGTAGCCTTGCTTACTAGTATGACGAGAATTTAGAGTACCATAATTTTGGATAGACGCATATGATTATCAGATTGTACCTTAAATGCTTTTGAACATGTTTTCTCTACTTTTATTCAGTCTTTTAATTTTTTTTATTGTTTTGTTTTGTTTATGCTTCTCCTTATTTAACTTAGGAGTAGCTTTAGCTGTTATTATAAACCCTTGTGTAACTTCTTGCTATGAATTTCTTCTTAATACAATGAATCGATGATTTTGCTAGGCCTTATCTTGGATTTGATATTATAGCTCTGGTTTCAAAATGGTTCCTTCTTTTTAAACAAATAAGAAGAACAGATTCTATTATCATTTCTCTTCCTGCCAGTATTTTATTAGCATTATTCTTGTCTTACATAACTGTCCTGATTACATCAATCCCCTGTCTCGTATCTAATTCTGTCAGCTATACTTTGAAACCCATGAATCTTCATATCATTTTACCTGAGAAATGTTGAGGAAGTGACGTAAATCATCTAGTTCGAAAATAACGTGATTGGTTATCATATGATGATTTTGTAGGAATCAAAATATTGGATATCAAATATGAAAAATTGAGATGGGGATGTGGCAAAGGTTTAGAATAAAATCGAGAGATAAATGTTATCAATTTAGAAACAATCACAAAAATTTTGGTTATGAATAATTCCTGGATGTATCTCAAAACTAGTGAGGATATTCAAGGTCAACCTAGTTTTGAGAACTTGGAAAATCTTGATTATTGATTCTTGGGAACTCTTACTCTAAGGCTATGTAGAAATTTAGTAATAGAAAAGAGAATATAATTGTATTCAATGATTATACAAAATTGAACTAGATATTGTAAGAGGGTGACTAGAGACAGAGAGAACACAAAGATTTTAAGTTATATGAATTATTTTTAGATGATTGGAAGAAAATTGTAGAATTCAAAAGGGATAATATTTGAAGGTGAACGTTGAAGAAAATATGAAGGTTGATTTATAAATAAGAATAAATTTTGTATGACATAGTGGTATTAGAGTTGAGTAAATACGAGACATGATTTAAACGAGTTCAAGGATTTCATAAACTGGATTTAGAGGTTCAGATCTAATTTAGGACGAGGTGAAAGAATTTAGAAATTTGATTAAATAAATTAGTGTTGATTCCTAAATAAGAGGGGTATGCTTCATGGGAAATGTTTTAGAAGTTTGGAATTTTGTCTATGGTGATCATGGTAAAGGTTTAGATGACTGAAGGTTATAAAATCTTGGTGGTGGGCATATAAAGGTTGAATTTTTCATATCAGAACTTGTGAGATAAAGATACGATTGGCAAATTATGACCAGATGAACTTAATGAAATCAGAGACAGATGATTAACTTGACTTTTCTATGAAATCTTTTCTCTTATTTTCCTTTTAAAATGAGAATTTGACTTATTCCGTATATTTGAATCACCCTTTAAAAAGTTTTCAATATTATTGAATCCTAGCTCCCTTAATCACGATCAATCGACTTTGATCATCTTTTCTTATCATATTAATATCTTGGGTTCGTACTCAATTGAATTAAATTTAATTGTGACCTGAATCTCCATCCTTGTATGCTCATGCTCAGACTTCGATGACCTTGTCCTCCATATTGCCCAAATCTTGATTACCGAGAATTGATCAACTTAGATCGTATCGAGACAAATTTTTTATATATATATTGTGATTGGATTTCAATGCTATTGACTTTCGTTCTTTAAACTTTTGATTTTGATTTTTCTTTGAATAGTACCCTTTTATAGATAATTACTAGTTATCCTTATTTTATTTTTGATAATTATCAGTTTTCATATAGGATGGTAGACTGTCTTACAGCCTTGATGATCTGTTATTTCTATAACTTTTCTAGTTTAGCACCCTAGATTGCTTGTATGTTTTGATACCCTATGACCGTTTTGGTTTAGCATGACTAATATACCTAGATGAGACTTTCAACTGCCACCGTATGCCATGACCCTGTATGCCATTCTTTTAAATTGTATGATTTAGGTAAATTCTGAGACCATGATTGTTGGGGACGAGACTCTAGAAGAAGTACGACCATCTTAATTTCGAGGACGAAATTCTTCTAAAGAGGGTAGACTTGTAACACCCACTTTTCTAAAATGAGGATAATTTTGATTAATCAATAATAAAATTTAACTCATGTTGTGATTTTTGGTGATTTTTTTAATCAATTTAAAACTATTTAAAATATTGAATTATGATTTTGATGGTTAACTAGTTAAACCCTAGTTTTGCTAAGCTTAGAGACTAACCATGACCAAGGGAGCCTAGTCATGTGATTAGGATGACTAATTACAACCTTTTAGCCTAGGGATATTTTGGTCATTTTGACAATTTTGTGAAATTATAATTTATATTAATTAAATATTGTGCTAATCATTTAGTTAAGCCTTAACCTAGAAGTTTAACCTAATCTAGATTAGTCTTGAGGTTAGAATCATGGTTAGAACATTCATACTAAGTGCCAAGATTATTAATATCAAGATATTTCTAGGAAGGATATTTACTCTTAGGATATTTGTGAAAAAGAAAGCCTTATGACTAGTTGAACCAATAGGAAGGCTTAGAATTGGGTGGACAAGCCCTAACCACTCATCTACATGTAAAACTAACCCTAATTTATCTAATGACTAGCCATCAAGTGCCCCTCCCCCCTTCCTATAAAGAATCCTTAAGAAAACCCTTGCCTCTTTTTACCTCTACATAGAACCCTAAGTGTTCTTCCCCAAATTAGAGAGCTTCCCTCTTTGATTTGATCTCCAAATCCTTACATCCCTCCACCAAAACTTCCATCCAACCTTCTCATACTACCAAGGGAGGGTGCTAGCAAAGATTTGGAGCAAAGTGCAAGGAGGAGTGTCCTTTTTGGAAGATCTTCGTGTCGGAGCCGTGTTCTTAGGAGTATCATTAGGATTTCACTCCCAATAGGTAAAACCAACCCTCTAAATTGATTTCCTATGCATATTAGTTAGTTTTGAATCCATAGGATCCACCCTCATGCATATACCCCATTTAGATTCAAATTTGAGGCAATTTGGAGCTCTCTTGAGGATTTTAGATATGTGTCTTGTGTCCTACTTGATAGATCCCAAATCAGGACACCCCATGTGTATGTATGTATGCTAATAGTTTAAATAGATATTTAAATTTAATTTTAGGATGGTTAGAATGAGTTTTATTTGGATACCTATGTTGGTATCCAAGTATGTTGGCCTACATGTGTTTCTTTTGTCCAAAACAACTCAAATTCGTCATAATATTCATCCACACTTTTATTAACCAAAGCAACTTATAAATGTCATAACTTTTAGCTTAGAACTTTGATTTATCTTTTATTTTTTTTTAAAGAACCGTATCGAAGTTAAATTTTCAAATATATATTTTAATAAGCCAAATTCGTTCTGAAACTTTCTGTAAAATTATTTGAGTGTCAGCTGTATGAAAGATGAATACGTTTTGGTGTTTTCGCGATTCCGGGAGCTTTCGGACACGAAAATGCGATCCGTTTAAAGTTTCGGAAAGCTAACACGAAGGGATACAACATACTTTAATCCTAGAATTTAGTGAAGGCCCAATTGGTACAGTATTGGTTTTAAGTAGAAGCGTGACTATATGATATTGGCATTTTATGTAATCTATTAGCCTATGTAGTATGGATATTAAATGAATATAGAGTATGTAATGCATGATATGTTAGATGAATAAAATGATATATATATGTTATATATCCTCTTTACATTAATGTATATATGTGGTTGAATACAAGCATGTAGGAATGCAATTAATATAATGTATGTAAGCAATGCATAAATGTATGAATGAAAGAATGATATACAATGTATGCATGAAAGTATATAATGAATGCTAGATATGAATGCAAAGTATACATGTAATAATAGATATGAATGTATAATGTATAAATAATATAATACAATATATAATGATAGCATGTATGGTAATGTAGAATATATGATGCAAGCATGTATATGTCCACTGTTTTCCCTTTTCCTTACATTTTCCTTTCCTTCACTTTCCATTTTAGTTTTTCCCTTTTTTTTTCTCTTCTATTTTTACATGTTGTATACAATGTATATAATTTACAGATACATGTAAGTATGTAATATGCATGAATGACATGTATGCAATAAAAATAAGTATATGTAAGCAATGTATGTATGTATACATGATATATATGTATGCATGTATGCAATATAAGCATGTATGAATGTATACATGTATGTTGTGTATCCATGTATGTGTGGATACATGAATCAAGTATGTATATAGTGATAACATGAATGAATGTATAAATGCATGAATGAATGTCATATATGAATGAATGAATGAATCAAAGGTATAAGTAAAATATAATGCATTGTAATGAATGTTAACATATATAATGTATAAAAGTATGTATGAAAATGTGCATGAATGTATATATCTATGTAACTATGTAAATATGCATGAGGTAACATATGCCTATATATATAAATATGTATGTAATGTGGACATGTATGTATGTATGAAGGTATGTATTTATATATATTATTTATTTTATATTATGCATTGTTGTGGTTCACATTGCCTTGTGATTGTGTGAGTGCTAGCCTAGGCTTGGTTAGGCCTAGTGAGACTTGTTAAACTTGTTTGGGCTAGGACTTGACCTAGTTTGACTAGTGTGGTTGACTAGAGTTGACCAAGTGTTGACTTTAGTCTAGTTTGACCTAGACAGCATGTCAATGCATTGTAGCAGTCTATTTTACTATTTTGGACATGTAGTGACTTGTACTATTTTATAGGAGCCAGACACCACTCCTCGAACAGTATATTCTCTTCAGATATTCAGGATACCAGGCGAGTATATTCTTTGATCATTTCATATCTTATTTAGGATTATATTTCCTGCTTTAGATTACTTTACTTGATGCTGACACGTTAGTAACACGGATTAGTACTATATGGATCTTGTCGTGCGATGTTATCCCCTTAGCGGATACATCGGATATTTCATGTTCGTGTACTTTATCATGGATATCGTCTACTCCTTGTGTTCGTGTTATTCGTGTACAAATCGTGTAAAATCGTGTACTCTCATGTGTCCACATGATCATCGTGTGCAACTATACTTCGTGTGCAATAACATAACTTGACTCGATCCTTGTGTATTGATTGGGGATGGGGGAGTAGAAGTGGTTATGTGATCAATCCAAATCGTGTGAACCTCTGTAGATTACTCGTGTGCAACATTGTACCGTTTACATAACCGTCTTGTGCTCTGAATCACTAGTCACTTACAGTTCTTACTTATCAAGTATATATTTCCAGTTTACAAATATCTCTCTTATTTTCGTGTACATCTTCTTACAGTTCATGTATCATACTCTTCTGCATGTTTTACATTCCTGTCATGATATGAACTACATGAGATATACTGTGCTCGCTCCTGTCCTGACTGGACCTGTTGAAAATAATACAGAGGACGAGGATGAGGCTCTGGTGTCTACCTATTATGGTGCAGCTATAGACAACACTTGTGACTTGGACCCACTTGGAGTAGAGGATCAGCCACCAGTGGTTTAGACTGTTAGCTTAGACTCTTACCTTATCTTTCTCATTGATATATTATTGTATATATTTGGAGTTTGTTTTATCTGGATGTTTGTGGAGATGTTATCATAGACACCTAGACTTCTATCTATTGTATCTCTTCTGTGGATTCGTTTATATCTATCTTATCGTATTCTACCATAGTTGTGATTGAGACTGTATTATGCTATATGACCTCCATTCGGAGTGTATATACTGTATAGGTACCTTATATTGTTAGATGTTATGACCTAGGACAGTGTTCTACCGCCGACACTGCGGTGTAGGCTGGACGTACCCACTTCTCGTGCCCTTACTCTAGGGTGCGGGTCGTGACACACGTGGCAATGGCCTGCTACGTATTCAACCAAACTCTAGTTCTACTCAAATACGTATAAGTTGTTTAAGTTAGAAGAAGTATCCATGTATCCATAATAACATCCACAACACTATCTATAATACTATGAACTCTGAGAGAAAATAACTATAGAAGAACAGATAAGAGGAAATCAACTAACGATACTTGAAAATTCCGAAAAAGTAACTCCCAATACATCTATGTCTGATCTTGGTAATAACCTGAAAGAAAAATAGGTCCTTAGAGGGACGTAGCAAGATACATAATATATATGTCAAAATGAAATACGATAAATAACATGAAATGAAATAACAAAAAAAAATCCAGATACAATAACACAAACCAGTATAACCAATTTATGTTCAAATGTAATTTGAGGACGCTTCGTAAACATGGGCTTCCCAAAATAAAAGACAAATACGGAGCTCCGACAAGGAGGCTCAACGGTATATATAGTCGTAGTTCCAACAGTCATGACCTGCTCCCAGTTTTCTGGATGCGAGTCAGACATGCCTCCCCAACGCTGTTGTCAACAACGGTAGTTAGCTGTCTAGACCACAATAATTGCCAATATGCTCACAGATCGATTTGCTCATGAAAGTTACTAATCACATGCCCGATATCAAATTACCACATCATCACACATTTTACTATCTCTTTAGTACATCTTTTACACACATGTCCGATGGCAAATTCGGGGAAATAGTAAAACAACATCATCATAGGTACAATAATCCATAACATGTACATCATCAAGCTAAAAATAAATTAATACATCGGTAGTCCTAAGTCATCACTAATCTCCACACAGCATCCATGATGACTATCCCTATCATCTCGTTATGTAAGCCATAAATGCTAAGGTAGAAATCATCATCAGCTACAACGTATCCAGTTAGGAAATAAGCAAAGTACAACCCCGACAAGAAATACTATACAAGTAAATATAAAATAAACAAGTAATGGTATGGACTAACATGCAATACTGAACAATAGTACAACAAATGAAACAATAAACTAGATAATCAATGCAATAGTAAATTTAAAATATTACTCTAATGTGCAATCGCCAAGAAACCATAATATCACAATAAGGTGAGGCTTAATCATACATGAGGTATACGATTAGGATATCCACAATAACCTAGCTAAGGGAGAGGCACAATACAATTAATGAGACACAATACAATTGTGTCAACCTCGTGTCCAATATGAGATCAATATCAATACAAAAATACAAAGTACAGAGTTCAAGTTGGTGTACCTATCTTTCAATAAAAGATTTTATGTCTAAATCCACCTATAGATGGTTAGAGAACGCTTAAGTTCTAATTTACAAAAATATTCCTAACTTCGAGAAACTTTTCTAATCAATTCTAAACAACTGATTTCCAAATTACTAACTCAATAGTTAATCAATAATTATTTACTAATCAACTAATTTATTAACTAGCACTAAACAATAATTAACTAATTACTAATTAACTAACAAAACCATTTCTATTTAAAACCCAGTTGCCCATAAACTATGGCCTATCTAATCTGAGCCCAATATCCCTTATTCTTTTCCTTTCTCTTTCTTCTTTTTCTTCCATTGGCTAGGCCTACTGGCCCACGACCCAGCGACCCAGACACCATCCTATACTTCTTTCTCTCATAGTAGAGAGAAAAAGTCTCAAGAAGAAAAAGAAGGAGAGGGAACAAGAAGAGGAAAAATGAAGCAGAGAAAGAAGAAGATTCGAGAAGAGGATGTGGGAAGGAAGGTTCGAGAAGGAGGAAAAAAAGAAAGAGTCTCACCATAGTGAGTACTGGGGCCAGTCAGCCATGGTCGTGAGGGTCCTACGTCGGTGGTCGACCGATTCTGGGCTGGGATGGAGCAAGATCATCGGAGCTCATCACTTGTTACTACTACGCTAGACTCGAGACAACCGTTGTGCTTTACCGATCCGAAAAGAGGACTTGTTGGTTACAAAAACTGATAAATGATGCTACAGAAGGGATCCACGGTCGAGTTTACTGGACTTGGAGGGAATTCGTCTAGTTTGATCGACACTCACCAGAACCGATCGACTCGACGGCTGTTGAGGGACTGAATCATCGAGATCGCCAGAGTCATCGCTGAGATTGAGGCACTGGGATCTCGAAGGCAGCCCCTGATCTGGTTGACAAGATCGATACTGGAAACTCTAGATCTTGACTCGAGCGGTGGCCAGCTCATGGTGCACGTAGGCGGCTCTGCTGGAAAAGTCAAGATCGGTAAAAGTCTGTAGCTGCGATGCCTGAGAAGATGAGAGGATGATCAGTAACCGCATTCCTAGGCGGCAAATTCTCGATAAGGTTCTCTCGAATTTGGCACTATCGTGGAGGAGCTCCGGGCAGAAACTGGGTGTCGGATCTCCTGCAGTGGTGCGGGGCTCTAAGAGTGGCGGTGGTGGTCGTGTACACGAATTCAAGCCAGAGCGAAGGGGACAACTGGCACTTTGGTGCTCAGCGGTGGAGCACTCGATACGGGGTAGAAATGACCCAAGGAATGGCCACAGATGGAGGTCTGGAAGCCTAACATGACAAAGCTAGGGTTAGGATTGTGCTGTGTTCTTAGGGTCGGACCGGGACTCGAAGAAGATAATGTATTATTGATGTATTATGCCAGATGTCAAGAAAATGTGTATGTAGACACACCGGGGTTGGACTCGAGGCTCGACATGAGCTGGATGTGACAGGATTTGAGTTTGGACACGATCTTGAAATTGGATACAAATTCAGTTATTGACAGCACACAAGAGGGAGATAGAGAAAATGTGTTTGAACCCAATAGGTATAGGCTTGGGTTTTGGACTACAATAATTTAGAATGAATAACAATAGAAATGTTGGGGGTACTTATATGATTGGGTTCAAGCACTAGGGCCCAAGAACATGTGGAAAATTAATCTGGACTATTTAATTAACTAGGTTCAGCCTTTAGCTAACTTTGGAATATTTCTAGAAGTAAATTGGTTATAACTAATTACCAACCTTAATAATCACATGCTACTTAGTCCTAAACCTTTTAAATATAAAAGCCAATACAAATTAACCAATCCACCTTTCTATACCTAAAGCCTACAGCTGATGGTGACCCAATACTCTCTATCTCTCTCTCTCTCTCTCTCTCTATATATATATATATATATATATATATATATATATATATATATATATATATATATGAGAATGGATCCACATCCCCTTATTTTTTTGCATCCCAATGTTATTAACCGTTGGATCTTGTTTAAGTCATCTAATCTTAACCGTTGAATTGAGCCATTCAAATCGATGGTTAGCACTCGGAGCTGAAGAAGCAAGGGATTCGTAATCCGACTAGGTCAACCAAGCAACCTCCTCTACTTCTATTACCTAACTCTCACACCCGATTTTCTGCCAGCGTCAACAGCCCCCAGCATCACGTTCAAACTACTCCAGGTGGTGCCTTCGTGCCCCTCATTAGTGACCCGGCGGTCGTCAACAACATCAAGGTACCGGAGAGTGGAAACCTTTCCAACCGAGAGGCAATTACACTACCCCGACAATCTTCACCCCCGGGGAGAATCGACGTCACCTAGATACATGGCGCCATAAACCTTACCAACAAATTTGATCCCCTTGCTGGGGAACTCCCCGATGACACAGGAGACACATCTCTCTACCTCGATCTCTTCAGACGCAGAGGAGGAAGCGGAAGATGATTATTATTTCGAGGCCAACACAGAAGATGATGAAGATGATGAAGCAGATGACATCTCGAAGGAACCAGTTGTCGAGGAAGTCGCTCACTTAACCCCTCGGCAGCTAGCGCCTCACCCCCCGATCCAGAGAGCACACCAGATGCTCCCTACGCCTCGACTGTCACTACTCTGATTAGAGACACTCTTCCTATGGGATTACTTTGATCGGATTGCTACACTCTGTTCTTCGGAGGAGGCAGTCAAGGAGTACGAAGTCATTAGATCACTTGCCGGGCAACTGAATTACTGTGAAACGTTGCCGGCCAGAATACTGGAGATTGAATAGGCCATCGACATTACTCTAGGTATTCAAAACAATGCTCATTCCAACAAAGAGGCTTACCTGGCATCCAAACTCGAGAAGGAAAAGGAGTTGGCGAAGCCTCGCTATTTTCGCTCCAACAACGGTCGGCTCCAGCGGAACTTAGCCAATCCCGACAGACCCCCGTATGTTTTAGCACCCGGACTCCCTCTTTAGGTCAGGGCTCCGCCTCATATATCTCTTCCACTTTTGTCGCCCGGGCCTGGCCCAGGCCGGGTCACTTTTGTCTGTGTCTACTCGGGCCTCCCCCCGACGTTGACGATTTTGTAGGCCGTTCGGGCTATCTCCCGGCGCCACCCTTGAGCTTTGGCTCCTCCTCGTATTAATAAAACTTGTCTTTGATAAATATATATATATATATATATATATATATATATATATATATATATATGTTATGCAGTCAAGTGAATTTAAACTACTATTGGTAACACAAGGCTGAGACAAATATGAGACAAATAGTTGAGTTTAGTCGGCCGATAGGAGCATTAGAATTTATATAGCTGTTAATAGTAACTAAATCCATTATCCTAAATAAAAGCTTAATTTTAAACTATACTTTTTATATCTTTAATAAAATTTAATAGAAAACTAAATAACTTTGGAAAAATAAATTCATATAAGGATTTGGGGGTTACACCAACAATAAGATTCAACGATAACTATGGGTGTCTGTAACACCGAAAATAGAATTCTTCCCGAATAAATGTATATACATATATATAAAGTGTGTGCGTAGCGTAGCCCAAGCATGTAGTAATCGTCCTCCCTCCCAATGTTACTGTCCATCTCGCATTCACGATACGTCTCAGTCTGTCACGACACGCACCCACTATAAGGGTACGAGAACGTAACTACGCCCAGCCTACGCCGCAGTGTCGGCGGTAGAACGCTGTCTTAGGTCATAACATTTAACAATATAATGCTAAGCAGTTTATACTCTCCGAATGGGGGTGACATAGCAGATACAGACTCAATCACATCTAAGTGTCTAAGATACATAAACCCAGAAATACATCTCAAAACTCAAATACAGTAATCCACAAAGTAAATACAACTCCAGACAAAATGAAATAACTATCTAAACAACCTCTACTGTGTCTCCTTTAGGCTAGCAGGCAATCCCAGGCTATCTGTAAAATTTATCAACAGGTCCAGTCAGGACAGGAGCGAGCACAATACATCTCAACAAATCATAGCAGGTTAGAAAATATAATCATGCAGTAAAGTAAGATACATGATCTGAAGAAATACAGTATGTAAACAGAGAGAGAACTGTAATAGAAATATCTACTATAAATAGAGAACTAACAGTGGCTAGTGATGTAGAGTACATGATAGCACATGTGAACAGGACAGATTTGTACATGATCTACACTAAAGAGTTGTATATGATCTACACTACTATGGAATTGTTCACATGACTACTAGCACTCCCCTGTTTTCCCCAATCAGTACACAAGGATCTAAACAGGTTATGTTATTGTACATGATATCACATGGGGCCCTTGAAAGGGTGCACATGATAGTATATATGAAGGCTCTGTGAACATGAGAGTACATGATTCACAAGAGTGTACATGTATGGTGAAAACACAGGAGTACATGATGAAAGTGAAACGCACATGACACAATGTACCCGATGCTCCCGAGGGGGATAACATCGCATGAAGAGATCCGTATAGTACTAATCCATGATAATATCGTGACAGCATCAAGTATAGTAATCTAAAGCAGGAATATAATTCTAAGCAGGATATGAAATGATCAGAGAATGTACTCGCCTGCTATCCTGAACAGCTGATAAGTATAGGGGGTCCAACTGAAGCCACAGAGTCCTAGTTATAGCAACATAGGTTATAAAGAGTTCAATTTATATGGTAATTAAAATTATAATACAATCTACATGATTCTAAGTCAATCTAGGTCAAAGTCAACTTTGGTCAACTATAAAGTCAAACTAGGTCAACACTAGTCAACTATGGTCAAACTAGCTAGGGTTGGGTCAACAATGGTCAACTAGTCTAGTTAGCAATTCTAGGTCTAAACAAACTAAGTATATACAAATCAAGTATCCAAGATAGCTACTAACTCATAGCCTAAGTCACTTACTAAACCAAGCACAAAACTAAACCATAAGCTAACAAGGCACACAAACTTAGTCATATAATATATATATATTATTCACATTCACATATTCATATACATAGATATATATAGGAAAGCTATATATATAGGCACATACATATATATATATATAGAGAGAGAAAGAGAGGTAAAAGAGTAAGTGAGTATGTGTGTGTTTGGCATGTGTGTGAAAGAATATGTGTTAATGTTCTAAAATTTAGTGATAGGTAGGTGTATGTGACATGGGATACATGATGTCAAAGGGTGTATGAATGCATGGGTGTAAAAGGTTATCGGTTAACTCAGTTTATAGAAATGCATACATACATACTTACCTTGTATACATGCATACATATATATCATGTATATTACATTTACATGATACATACATGTATACTTGTATTATATTATACTTACATTCATGCATATTAGATACTTATATTTATATTAACATATTGCAAACATTTATTTCATTCATTCATCTATGCATTACCTACATGTTTTATACATATGCATACATTGTATATCATTCTTTCATTCATGCATCTATGCATTGCTTATATGCATTATATTAATTGCATTCCTACATGCTTGCATTCAACCATATATATACATTAATATAAAAAGAATATATATCATATATATATTATTTCATTCATCTAACATATCATGCATTACATACTCTATATTCATTTAATATCCATACTACATAGGCTCATAGGTTACACAAAATGCATATATCATATAGTCACTCTTCTACTTAAAACTAATACTGTACCAATTGGGCATTCACTAAATTCTAGGATTAAAGTATGTTATAGCTCTTCGTGTTAGCTTTCCGAAACTTTAAACGGATCGTATTTTCGTGTCCGGAAGCTCCCGGAATCGCGAAAACATCGAAACGCGTTCGTCTTTCGTACAGCTGACACTCAAATAATTCTACAGAAAGTTCTAGAACGAATTTGGCTTATTAAAATATATATTTGGAAAGCTAACTTCGATACGCTTCTTTTAAAAAATGGAAGATAAATTAGAGTTTTAAGCTAAAAGTTATGATATTTCTAAGTTGCTATTACTACTAAAAACGTGGATAAATATTATGACGAATTTAGGTAGTTTGAGACAAAAGAAACACAAGTATATAACATAATATATCAAGAACTCACTCTCTACACTAATATATATATATATATATATATATATATATATATGAGACACTATAGAACACATCTCCAATACAAAAATATGAGATTAAACATGTAATAATTCATTCATACATAACAACAACACATAGTGTGTCCAAATTTGGGGTTTTCCCACATGGACACAACCACAACACAAAGGACACTCCTATGACCTCCAAATGGACACGAAATGGACACAAATGGAGATACAACCATGGGGGTCATTCCTATGGGTTCAAAATATTTCTATATGCATGTAGGGATGGGTTAAAGGAGAGATTATACCTTCCGAGAGAGAGATTCAAAGAAAAATCCTTCCGACACGACACCGACACGTAGAGATTCTAAAAGGACACAAACGAGCTCCGAATCCTCCCAAACTTGGCTAGCACCCTCTAACCATAGAGTAGAGGAGAAATAAAGAAGATTTAGTGGAAGAAAGGGTTAATTTTGAGATGAAATTAATGGAGGTTCATCTCTAAATTAATTTGGGGAAGAACAAGAGAGAGGAAGTGGATGAAAACAAATGAATGAAGGAGTGACTCACTCCTTATCCCCCCCATAGATGGCTGCCCAAAAAGGGGTGAGGTGTCCCCTATTTGAATGTCCAAAATGCCCTCCACTAATCTATTTGATTTAAATTAGGAATGGGTTAAAGGTTGAGGTCAATTGAGTCTAGTTTTAAGTCTCTAATTAAACTAAACATATCCATAAATAATTAGTCTAACTACTAACTAAAATTAATATCATGTGGACTAAAATTAATATCATGTGGGCCATACCTAACTAGTGTGTGGGTTCCACTAGAGTCAAACTACCCCCCGGGTCCCCGTTTCAAGTCGGATTGAGTTGAAATTCGAACCCGACTCAAATAACCCCAAAACAATATCATAAATAATAAAATAAATTTCAACCCCAAAATAATATCATAAATGATAAAATAAATTTTAAAAATATTCAAAAATGTAAAATGACAAAATATCCCTGTTTCTGAAAACTGGGGGTGACAAATCTATCCCCCTTAAAAAAATTTTGTCCTAGAAATTAAAACAAAGCAATCACAGGAAACACATGCAGAAAACAATCTCATTCAAATACTTTTCAAAAAAAATCAGCAATAAAAAAATATCTTTGAGGCACATCAAACATTTGTAAATAAAAATTGATACGTGTCCGCTACGGACACAAAACCATCACAAAATCACACCTATCAAAGGTCAAAATCAACAATCACCAACGCAATAAATATCAAAATAATTCAAGGCGGTCAAATACAAAATATTCTTAGGCCAGAAATGACATTAAAACATCCTAATCACATGGTTAGGCTCTAGGTCAAACAGTCTCTAGGGTTTCACTAGCAAAACATCAAAATTACAAGTCATGATTTTAAATAGTTTTAAAATGATTTAAAAATTACCAAAAATTATATCATGATTTAAATGTCAAATCAATAAATGATTAAAATTATAAAATTTTAAAATTACCCTCATTTTAGAAAACTGGGTGTTACAAGTCTACCCACCTTAGAAAAATTTCGTCCTCGAAATTAAAATGTTCATACTCCTTCTAGGTCAAATCCCCCCCCCCCCCACAATCAAAGTCTCAGAACTTAAACAATCATACGATTTAAAAGGATGACATACAGGGTCATGGCATACGGTGGTAGTGAAAGTCTCATCTAGGTATACTAGTCATGCTAAACCAAAATGGTCATAGGGTATCAAAACACACAAGCAATCTAGGGTGCTAAACTAAGGAAGTTACAGAAACAACAAACCATCAAAATTGTAAGGCAGTCTACCATCCTATATGAAAACTGGTGCTCATCAAAAAAATAAATAAAGAAAGGTAACTACCAATCATCTAAAATGGGTACTATCCCAAGAAAATCAAAATCACAAGTTTAATTAACGAAAGTCGATTACATTGAAATCCAGTCACAATATATATAATATAGAGAGCGTTAGAGAGGGAAAACTAGCATTATATAAGGTTATGTGGACATGTTCATATAGTTAGATAGTAGGCAAGTGTGTAGGTGAAATATACATGAAATTGTATGTGAGAATTTGGGTTTCAAACAATAGCTATTCAGTTACACTAATCATGGCATATTGGTTAAACAATCTACAATACGCAACCTATTTACTCGTAACATACATGGCTAACCATATATATCTGTAAAGAGGTAGAGATTTAGTTATGTATCTATATACGTTATAACATGTATGCCTAAGCTCTATATATATCTATATAGATATATATTCATAACATAGAGAGGAAGGGTTAGGTTACATGGCAGTGTATACTATGTTAGGGTGTGCATGTGTCCTTGTACAGGGTTATATCTTAGTATTGAAAGGTTAAATCCAGTTTTAGTTCAGCATTTACATGCAAAGTCTGAAAATAAGCTAACATTTAAAGCAGTAAAATATTAACATAATGCAGTCTCAGATTTCAGGGTTTTGAAACATCATAACTAACTCAATGCTTCCAATATCCTAACATGATAGAGAAAAAACCCTAACTTACTATCCATACATTTATCTACACATACAGTTCAATATTACATGTTAAATCTGAAATTGAACTAAGCATTGGAAATCAAATGTGAAAATGTTAACATGTATTCAGTTTTCAGGATTTTGGAGAATTGCACATCAAAACCAACTCAATGTTTATCACAACCTATTATGTAAGAATATGAAACCTAACATTATATCCCTACAACAACAATGTACACAGCTCTAAATATTACATTTAAAATTCCATATTAAGGGTTAATATGCACACAGTCTCAGATTTTACAAATTTAACATAACTTAACCAATTTCTCTAAAAATCGAAACCTTGTACATACATACATGTGCAGTGATATAAACAAAACTATTATCATGAAATTTTATATTTAAATTACGAATTTAAACTGGAAAAAGCAGAAAACCAGAAATATTAGGGTTTTGAAAATTTAAACATTAACTACATATTAATATGTATTCAGGTAGGTGGAAATCAAGTGTAGCATGCATAAGTGTCAAGCAAGTGTCCACTATATATATATACTCATATATTCTCATGTCCCAAAAAAATTAATTCTACGTTAAGACCAACATTTAGATTCCTACCAAAATTGCAAAGTAGGTGATTGACGAAATCAAGACAGTTTTATTATTATTATTATTTAATACAAGAATAATAGTAAGAAGAAATAACAATAAAATATGTTTGCTTATTTGTTTAAAGAATGAACCATTTTGAAACCCAGTGCTAAAATATCAAATCCAAGATAAGGTCTAGCAAAATCATTGATTCATTGTATTAAGAAGAAATTCATGGTAAGAAGTTACACAAGGTTTATATATAAAAACATCTAAACCTACTCCTAAGTTAAATAATAAGAAACTAAACAAAACAAACAAATAATAATTCTTTCTCCTTTTTTTTGAATGACTGAAACAAAAGTAGAGAAAACATGTTCAAAAAAATATTTAAAGTACAATCTGATAATCATATGCGTCTATCCAAAATCATGGTACTCTAAATCCTCGTCATACTAGTAAGCAAGGCTACGATAATCACAGTGTCCTTGACTTATGCACATACCTCTAGAATCATAGTATTTAACATTTTTGCGATGCCGCTAGCTTGGCTGCAAAAACCTTAAATTCCCACACCTGAGAAGTATATCCAAAATCAGACTATATGTCCTCACCATGCTGCTAATGTGACTATAGAAGACTAGATTCCAAAACTCAGATGACCTAGCCCATATAATTTCATCTTGACAAAAATTAAATTAAATCAACAATGAATACACAAAAATCAAATTTATCAACGAACCTCAAGATTCAAAAATGAACAAAAATCCTTCAAATCTTATAAATACAAACTCGGATGCTACAGCTAACATCAAGATTCAAAATTCAATAATCTTTCATCAAAGTCAATAAATACAAACTCAAATTCAACAATAATCTATCAAAATCAAATTTAACAACAGAAAGTAAAGATAATCAAATCAAGGAAAAAAGAGTTTTCAAATCGAAGTTAAAATAAGATTCACAAGGGTCGTCCCAGGAATCTCTCAAGGGATCCTAACTGTGATTGAGTACCTTCAAAATATATCCTAATCCTACTGCAGGCTGTAGTGGTACTCTAGTTCGAATACCACTACACAAACTCGACCTGCATGGGCCACCACTAAAAACGTGTCACGACCCGCACCCACTATAAGGGTACGAGAACGTAACTACGCCCAGCCTACGCCGCAGTGTCGGCGGTAGAACGCTGTCCTAGGTCACAACATTTAACAATATAATGCTAAGCAGTTTATACTCCCCGAATGGAGGTGACATAGCAGATACAGACTCAATCACATCTAAGGTAGAGCATGATAAAGATAGATAAAATATGAAATCTAAAAGAGATATAGGAGATAGAAGTCTAAGTGTCTAAGATACATAATCTCAGAAATACATCTCAAAACTCAAATACAGTAATCCACAAAGTAAATATAACTCCAGACAAAATGAAATAACTATCTAAACAACCTCTACTGTGTCTCCTCTAGGCTAGCAGGCAATCCCATGCTATCTGTAAAATTTATCAACAGGTCCAGTCAGGACAGGAGCAAGCACAATACATCTCAACAAATCATAGCAGGTTAGAAAATATAATCATGCAGTAAAGTAAGATACATGATCTGAAGAAATACAATATGTAAACAGAGAGAGAACTGTAATAGAAATATCTACTATAAATAGAGAACTAACAGTGGCTAGTGATGTAGAGTACATGATAGCACATGTGAACAGGACAAATTTGTACATGATCTACACTAAAGAGTTGTATATGATCTACACTACTATGGAATTGTTCACATGACTACTAGCACTCCCCCGTTTTCTCAAATCAGTACACAAGGATCTAAACAGGTCATGTTATTGTACATGATATCACATGGGGCCCTTGAAAGGGTGCACATGATAGTATACATGAAGGCTCTGTGAACATGAGAGTACATGATTCACAAGAGTGTACATGTATGGTGAAAGCACAGGAGTACATGATGAAAGTGAAATGCACATGACACAATGTACCCGATGCTCCCGAGGGGGATAACATCGCATGAAGAGATCCGTATAGTACTAATCCGTGATAATGTTATGACAGCGTCAAGTATAGTAATCTAAAGCAGGAATATAATTCTAAGCAGGATATGAAATGATCAGAGAATGTACTCGCCTGCTATCCTGAACAGCTGATAAGTATAGGGGGTCCAACTGAAGCCACAGAGTCCTAGTTATAGCAACATTGGTTATAAAGAGTTCAATTTATATGGTAATTGAAATTATAATACAATCTACATGATTCTACGTCAATCTAGGTCAAAGTCAACTTTGGTCAACTATAAAGTCAAACTAGGTCAACTCTAGTCAACTGTGGTCAAACTAGCTAGGGTTGGGTCAACAATGGTCAACTAGTCTAGTTAGTCAATTCTAGGTCATCACAAACTAAGTGTATACAAATCAAGTATCCAAGATAGCTACTAACTCATTGCCTAAGTCACTTACTAAACCAAGCACAAAACTAAACCATAAGCTAACAAGGCACACAAACTTAGTCATATAATGTATATATATTATTCACATTCACATATTCATATACATAGATATATATAGGAAAGCTATATATATAGGCACATACATATATATATATATATAGAGAGAAAGAGAGGTAAAAGAGTAAGTGAGTATGTGTGTGTTTGGCATGTATGTGAAAGGATATGTGTTAATGTTCTAAAATTTAGTAATAGGTAGGTGTATGTGACATGGGATACATGATGTCAAAGGGTGTATGAATGCATGTGTGTAAAAGGTTATAGGTTTACTCAGTTTATAGAAATACATACATACATACTTACCTTGTATACATGCATACATATATATCATGTATATTTACATGATACATACATGTATACTTGTATTATATTATACTTACATTCATGCATATTAGATACTTGTATTTATATTAACATATTGCAAACATTCATTTCATTCATTCATCTATGTATTACCTACATGTTTTATACATATGCATACATTGTATATCATTCTTTCATTCATGCATCTATGCATTGCTTATATGCATTATATTAATTGCATTCCTACATGCTTGCATTCAACCATATATATACATTAATATAAAAAGAATATATATCATATATATATTATTTCATTCATCTAACATATCATGCATTACATACTCTATATTCATTTAATATCCATACTACATAGGCTCATAGGTTACACAAAATGCATATATCGTATAGTCACTCTTCTACTTAAAACAAATACTGTACCAATTGGGCATTCACTAAATTCTAGGATTAAAGTATGTTGTAGCTCTTCGTGTTAGCTTTCTGAAACTTTAAACGGATCGCATTTTTGTGTCCGGAAGCTCCCGAAATCGCAAAAATATCGAAATGCGTTCGTCTTTCGTACAGCTGACACTCAAACAATTCTACAGAAAGTTCTAGAACGAATTTGGCTTATTAAAATATATATTTGGAAAGCTAACTTCGATACGCTTCTTTTAAAAAAATGGGAGATAAATCGGAGTTTTAAGCTAAAAGTTATGATATTTCTAAGTTGCAATTGCTACTAAAAACGTGGATAAATATTATGACGAATTTAGGTAGTTTGAGACAAAAGAAACACAAGTATATAACATAATATATCAAGAACTCACTCTCTACACACACACACACACACACACACACATATATATATATATATATATTTTTTTTTATATGAGACACTATAGAACACATCTCCAATACAAAAATATGAGATTAAATATGTAATAATTCATTCATACATAACAACAACACATAGTGTGTCCAAATTTGGGGTTTTTCCACATGGACACAACCACAACACAAAGGACACTCCTATGACCTCCAAAGGGAAACGAAATGGACACAAATAGAGATACAACCATGGAGGTCATTTCTATGGGTTCAAAATATTTCTATATGCATGTAGGGATGGATTAGAGGAGAGATTATACCTTCCGGGAGAGAGATTCAAAGGAAAATCCTTCCGATACGACACCGACACGTAGAGATTCTAAAAGGACACGAACGAGCTCCGAATCCTCCTAAACTTGGCTAGCACCCTCTAACCATGGAGTAGAGGAGAAATAAAGAAGATTTAGTGGAAGAAATGGTTAATTTGGAGATAAAATCAATGGAGGTTCATCTCTAAATTAATTTGGGGAAGAACAAGAGAGAGAAAGTGGATGAAAACAAATGAATGAAGGAGTGACTCACTCCTTATCCCCCCCATAGATGGCTGCCCAAAAAGGGTGAGGTGTCCCCTATTTGAATGTCCAAAATGCCCTCCACTAATCTATTTGATTTAAATTAGGAATGGATTAAAGGTTGAGGTCAATTTAGTCTAGTTTTAAGTCTCTAATTAAACTAAACATATCTATAAATAATTAGTCTAACTACTAACTAAAATTAATATCATGTGGACTAAAATTAATATCATGTGGGCCATACCTAACTAGTGTGTGGGTCCCACTAGAGTCAAACTACCCCCCGGGTCCCCGTTTCAAGTCGGATTGAGTTGAAATTCGAACCCGACTCAAATAACCCCAAAACAATATCATAAATAATAAAATAAATTTCAACCCCAAAATAATATCATAAATAATAAAATAAATTTTAAAAATATTCAAAAATGTAAAATGATAAAAATATCCCTGTTTCTGAAAACTGGGGGTGACACAGTCTTCTAACAAAGAACAAGTCCGTCAAGATCATATAAGGTCACCTAGCATGCAATGCAACACTCATCCGTGTATCTTATCTCTTGTGTTAATAGGACTAATCAGGAGCAAGTATATCCAAGAACATGTACATCATGATAGTATACAGGTTATGAACATGAAAAACATGTAAAAGTATAACTAGGATAAATTACTGATAAATGTTAGCATATAAATACTATAAATCAAATAGGCAATGTATACTTTCTTGGAGTTTTGTCCATGCTGCTGAGATTGTATTACCAAACTTGTCTCCAGGCCTGGACACGAACTACCATTGCTAAAATCCTTAGAGAATCTAAGGTTAGTGTAACCCAACGCCAGTGCTAAAGTTGTTGTGCTCCTTTTTCTCCTACGCATGCCTTGGCAAGGCTTATGGCCAAGTTCGACATTGCTATGATGACTCACACAGGTTGACGACGACGGTGATAGTCCCTCTAAGTCTGGTCGGCAGGGTAAGAGACGCTGGGATGGGTGCATGGTCTGTCGCTGGTGCCGCAACTATGGACCATAACCTAGATCCGAAAGCCATCGAGGGTGGCACAGAGTCGGAAGGTCTAACGGTAAGGAAGATAGCTTTGTGGGGGTCGACCGAAGATGGCGACGATGTGGCAATATTGAGGATGGGGTATTGTCGGTTGTGCCGAGCGTAGGAGAGGATAGGTTTATCGTTCCTGCTCTATGAAGCCCAGATCCGGTAGTGACGCAGGGGTCTGGGTGATGATGATGAGAATGGGTTGCAGGCAGAGATGCTAACGATAAGAGGTTGTGCATTATGGAAGACGGAATGACCGACATGTCAGCATCCAAGGATCAGATCTGTAGGTCACGGAGCAAGGTTGAACTTAGCACAGTCTTCATCCATGCGTACCGAACATAGCAGGGTAGGAGCGGCTGTCACGACCCGCACCCAGTGTTAGGGCACAAAAAGTGGGTACGTCCAGCCTACGCCGCAGTGTCGACGGTAGAACGCTGTCCTAGGTCACATATATCTAACAATTTTAAGGTACCTTTATAATGAATACGCTCCGAATGAAGGACAATATAGAAATGTACAACTCAATCACAGCTAAGGTAGAAAGTACGATAAGATAGATAGATATGAAAGTCGCCAAATAACATACAATAAGAGAAGAAGTCTAAGAATCTAAGATAGCATCTCCACAACAGCCAGAATAACAAAATCCCCAAGTAAGTACAAAATGTATCCAAAATAAGACAAGACAATAAGTAAGATAACTAGTCTAGCTAACTAGCCTAGACTCCTGGGGTAATGTCCTCTGCAAGGGCTGGATCCTCCTGGGAGTCCCTCTCATAGGTGTTATCTAGGCCTACTCTATAGTATGTAGGACATAACTCCTCAATGTCATCTATAATATTTCAACAGGTCCAGTCAGAACAGGAACGAGCACAATACATCTCACACAGTTAATAACATGATAAGTTATGTAAATATGCTATAAAGTAAGATATATAAAACGTTGGAGAATATATATGAAGTAAAAGAGATGACTACAAAAAATATCTACTATAAGTAAAGAGCTAACAGTGGCTAGTGATATAGAGTACAAGATAGACATGTGAACGGCTTAAATTTGCACATGATTATTCTAAGAGTTTGCACATGATTACACTACTTTAGAATTGTTCACATGACCATTTACACTCCCCCGTACCCCAATCAATACACAAGGATCCAGACAAATGTTATTGCAAATGATATCACATGAAGGCCCATAAATGGGTGCACATGAATGTATACATGGGGGCTCCGTGAACATGAGAGTACATGAATCACAAGAGTGCACATGAATGGTGAAAGCACCGGAGTACATGATGAAAATGAAATGTACATGACATGATGTAACCCGATGCTCCCGAGGGGGATAACATCTCATGAAGGGATCCATATAGTACCAATCCGTGTTAACAATGTGACAGCATCAAGTAAAGTAATCTAGAGCATAAATGTAAATCATATCAAGTATGAAACGGTCAGAGAATGTACTCGCCTGGTATCCTGAGTATCCGATGAGTATATATGTCCAGACAGAGTAGATGAGTCCTATTCAGAGAAACACAGGTCACAACATGTCCAGAATGGTAATATTAAACTTTACAATGCATTCTATATGAATTCTAGGTCATTCTAGACTAAAGTCAACTCTTAGTCAACTCTAGTCAATTTCACTAGTCAAACTAGGTCAATCCTAGTCCAATCGTCTCACTAAGCCTAACCAAGCCTAGGTTAGCACTCACACACAATTGCAAAGCTACACAAGTCATCATCACACATTACATATATATATATAAAATATACTCAATGTATATAGGAAATTATATATAGGCTATCAATGTATAGGCTAGTATACACTAGGATACTAGGCTAACATGTATACATATACCAACCTATCTATCAAATATATAACACATGAGTATAATATACATATATATATATATATATATATATATATATATATATATATATATATATATATATATATATATATATAGTTATCATATATTCACATAGAAATCAAGCTTAAATATATATCATATCTATATATAACAACACAGGCTATTACCTCAATATCTGGACAGAACATACAGTCCAATAGGACTTGACAGAACAAATAAAGGGCAAAACAGTGTGAATGAGCATGTGAATGCAATGGCCAATGATCTAGTGGACTATTCTTTAGGTGCAGTGGTCTATTAGGGGGATATGCAAAGAAGGGTTAAATACATCAAGTGATGCAGGGCTATTCTGATAGCAGGATAGTGTGTGTGTGATATGTGAGAGTGTCAAGTGAGTGTCAAAGCAAGCAAGTGTCAATACAAGTACAGTGTCAATGGAGTATCAATGCAAATATGTCCAGGTATGTACATCACTAGGAATGAAATGCAGGTTACATGTGCGTGTGCGTGTATTCTCAGATTTTGTACAAAAATGATATATGTGTGTGTGTGTGTCAACTATGTGTGTGTGTAATGAGAGTGATAGTGAGGGTGACATGAAGTGTGTTCTCAGATTTTGTATAGCAGTGATGTATGTGTGTCTTAGGAAAATGTATCATGTTATCTCATTTAAACAATACACATTATATAGGTATAACCCCCATGCCATCATCCCTATTTAGCTTTCGAGTAATAGGGAATATCAGTCCTTCGAAATTAACCCCATTGCAAAGAATAAAACCAAACCTAAACATGAATCAATATCTACCAGTCATGTTAACATCTGACATTAACATTGTATCTCAAATTTGAGTCTTAAAAAACTCAACTAACAGCTATCAATGTATCACATATAGGTTTACATGCTTGAAAACCAAAATCAATCCAAAAATGAACATCACAATGTCCCAGAGGTGTAAACCAAATTCCCAGACATGCTCATATGTTAACATCATCTACTTAAACAATAATTAACAATTTTAAACCCAATTTAGTCTCAGAAAGTCTGAACAGTATCATGGTGTATCAGAACATCTCAGGAAACCTAGGTTTTGAATTCGAAAATGCATGAAACCTCAAATTAAGGGTCGAATGTGACTCGTGTACATAATAGCATGCTTCACAGTGTATGTTGTGTCCCTAAAGTGGGACACGACGTGTCCAAATATAGATTAAACATTTAAACCCAGAACCGCACACAAGCAGCCTCGTGCTGAGGTGTCGATCCCCTAAAGGACACGACACACTCCACACCAAATCACGTGCACGTGTCCAATAGGTAGGTGACACATAGGGCTCCGTGTTAGGCACCCTGATATGTGTCCACATGTCCTCGTGTCCATATACGAAACGAGTATTAGAGCATGTTTGCTCGTGTGCGCACGTGTGTGTAAAACCAGTACAAGAGGAATATCGTGTCTGATACGACATGACACGTCGAGCCACTTGGGGGCTCGTGTGTCAGTGTTTGTCCCAAGGCACATGCCAAGACTTGCTTGTCCAAGTAACACGGACACGCAGGAATCGTGCCCGAGCAGCAGGGCATGCGTACGGCTCGCGTGCGAGCATATTCATGCCCAAATCAGACACGAACACGACACAAAAAATACCTCAGAGCAACATGAAATCATAGACAACATATAGATTAAACAATCTGTTCAAAAACATTTCGAATATATCAAATAAAAACCCTTTGTGGTATTTCATCAAACACATACATACAAACAATGATACGTGTCCGATACGGACGCCAAATCGACACGAATTTCTACCAAACTTTTTCTACAGCTAGGGGACACCAAGATGGATGCATCTATGGAATAAAATCAAGATTTTAGGGTGATTTGTAGGGATTACCTATAGAGAGCCAATCTCCAAGAAAAAGCCCCAAATAGTGAAGTCTACCTCCTCAAGCCATATCCCAATGAGCACTCCTCCTTGCAAGCTGGCCTCGTTCTCCTTCTACTACAGATTTGGATTCCAATACAAAATGTTGGGATCAATTTGGTAGAGAAATGATGAAAGAGAAAAGAAATTAAGGTTTCATAAAGGAAAGTTTCTAAAAGAGGCAAGTGGTTGTGAGGAGACATTAAATAGGTTAAAATTAGGTTAGGAATGGGCTGTGGTGGCCGGCCATATAGGGGACTAGGGTTAGGGTTTCATGTGAATAGGCTTGAGCCTAAGTTCATAAACTAGCTAGAACAACCCCTTAGCTATAAGTCCAAAATACCTAACTCTCCCAATCCTCTCATGAACCCTAGCCACACTCAAGTCAACTAAGACTAACTTAAGTCACATTAGGGTCCCACACCATGCTAACTAAGTCACTAAAGTCAAAGTCAAACTCTAGGCTAGTCTCTAAAGTCACAACTAGCAAAAGTCAAAAATCACAAGGTCCAAAAAGAATTTCATCCTCGAAAATGAAAGGCAAAACTGAACTGATGAGAAGGATAGACAATCATACCTCAAGGTCCAAAATGATATGGGTAACGCTCGAGCATCTCATCCTCCCGCTCCCAGGTAGACTCTCCTGGAGAATGATGCCTCCATGCGACGCGAACCAAGGGTATCACCTGGTTTCTCAGAACCTTCTCTCGTCGATCCAGAATCTCCACAAGCTGCTCTGGATAGCTAAGAGTAGGTCCTATCTCAATCTCTGAGTGATCGAGTACATGGCTAGGATTTGCCACATACCGTCGCAGCTGCGGCACGTGGAACGTTATGGACTCCCACTAGTGCAGGTGGCAAGTCTAGCCTGTAAGCTACGTCACCGACTCTTCCGCTGATCACAAAAGTTCCGATGAAGCGTGGGCCAAGCTTTCCACCTCTACCAAAACGTATCGTACCATGTATCAGAAATATCTTCAAGAAAACCAGATCTCCAACCTAATCACAAACAAGGTCTCAATTACTAATATATTTAAACATGATCAAATAAAATCACAAACAAAACAACTCCTAATTGCAATCCTATCTCTAATCTGTACCTCAAAATCCAAAGGTCTGTAGTGGCTATCGGCCTAGTGCTGATGTCTGTCCTGTGCCATACGAATCCGGTCTCTGATGAGCTTCACCTTCTTGGCTGCATCTACAACCATCTCAGGTCCCAATAAAGCTCGCTCTCTAACATCATCCCAAGACAAGAGTGTACGACATCTGCGCCCGTACAGTGCCTGGAATGGTGATATCTCAATACTGGCCTAAAAACTGTTGTTGTATGCAAACTCTACTAAGTACAGGTGATCCTCCCAGGATCCTCCGAAATCCAAAACACAAGTCTGCAGCATGTCCTCGAGTGTCTAAATAGTCCTCTCTGACTGTCCGTTCATCTAAGGGTGGTATGCAGTACTAAACTTGAGCTGAGTGCCCAAACTAGTCTACAGACTCTGCCAGAAATAGAAAGTAAAGCGACTATCCCAATCCGAGACGATGCTCACCAGAACTCCATGAATCCTGACAATCTGCCACATATACATCTCTACTAGCCTCTCATTAGATGTACCCACTTTAAATGGCAAAAAGTAGGCCGATTTGGTCAACCTGTCCACGATGACCCAAATTACGTCTTTCCCTCCTAGTGTACGCGATAATCCAGAAACAAAGTCCATCGTGATGTGCTCCCACTTCCACTCTGGAATGGGCAATGGCTACAACAAACATCCTGGCCTCTGTCTCTCTGCCTTGACCTGCTGGCAGACCAAACATCTGGCTACGAAGTGAGCTACCTTCCGCTTCATCCCATACCACCAGACGTGTTTCCTCAGATCCATATACATCTTGTTGGCACCTGGATGTATAGAGTACTGAGATCGGTGGGCCTCCTGCATGACCTACTCCTTGAGCTCTTCACTGGGCACACACAGTCTGGAACCGTACCTCAATGTGCCATCCTCTGCAAGAGTAAACTCATCATCCACCAGTCCTGCTCGAACCTGCTCTCGAATATACCGCAGAGCAACATCCTCGAACTGTGTCGACTTGATCCTCTCCATCAAGTCTGACTGAATCTGAAGGCCCCACATCTACATCTGAACTCCTGGCACAACCACCTAAATCCCCAGGCTCTCCAAATCGGCTAGCAAGTGACGATCCATAGTCAAATACATGGCTGTCGGATAACTACTGAAGGCATCGGCAACTACGTTGGCCTTCCCTGGATGATACTGTAGTGAAATGTCGAAGTCCTTCATCAACTCCAACCACCTGCGCTACCTCATGTTGAGCTTCTTCTGTGTAAACACATACTTCAAGCTCTTATGATCTGTAAAGATCTCCACCCGCTCTCCATATAATTAGTGTTTCCACAACTTCAAAGCAAATATAACTGTTGCCAACTCTAAGTCATGGGTAGGGTAGTTCTTCTCATGGAGACGTAACTTCTTGGAAGCATAGGCAATCACCTTTCCATGCTGCTGTAAGACACAACCCAAACCCTTCCTTGAGGCATCACTGTAGATAGTGAACCCTCCTGATCCTGATGGCAATGTCAGAATCGAAGATGTCGTCAGCCGCTTCTTCAACTCATCAAAAGCGGCCTGACACACCTCTGACCAGACAAACTCTGCATCCTTTCGGGTCAGCCTACTCAATGGCTCTGCAACCCGAGAGAAATCCTACACAAAACTCCTATAATAGCCTGCCAATCCCAAGAAGCTCCTAATCTCTGCTACTGAACTCGGTGCTGTTCAAGCCTCAACTGCCGTGATCTTCTTCGGGTCAACTGAGTTCCCATCTCCAGTCACCACATGGCGCAAGAATTCAACTCTGTCAAAAAAAAACTCATACTTCGAGAGCTTGCCATAAAGCTCCTCCCTCCTGAGAGTCTCCAGAACCACTCTCAAGTGCTCCTCATGCTCCTCCTCAGTCTTCGAGTACAATAGGATATCATCGATGAACACCACGATGAACTTGTCCAAGTACTGGTGGAACACCTTGTTCATCAGGTTCATGAATACCGTCGGGCATTAGTCAACCCAAACGGCATCACCATGAACTCAAACTGGCGATACCGTGTCCTGAATGCGGTCTTTGGGATATCCTTCTTCTTTACCTTCACCTGATGGTAACTTGACCTCAGATCAATCTTAGAAAATACTCTCGCCCCACTCAGTTGATCGAAGAGATTGTCGATCCTCGGAAACGAGTACTTGTTCTTGATCGTAAGGTTGTTGAGTGCCTTATAGTCGATACACATCCTGACCGACCCATCCTTCTTCGTTACGAAGAGTACCGGTACACCCCATGGTGAAGAACTCGATCGGATGAAGCCCTTGTCCTGCAGCTCATCCACCTGCTTCTTCAACTCTACTAGCTCGCTATTTTTTTTACCCTATAGACGTGCTGAGATATCGGCTCTGTGCCGGGCACTAAGTCTATAGAGAACTCCACATCTCTGTCCGGTGGTAGTCCTGGCAAATCCTCCGAAAAGACGTCCATGAACTCTGCAATCGAAGGGTGTGGAACTGCCTACTCCTCAACTGATACTCCACAGAAAACTTCGCTACTCTACTCCGCCTGCCGTCTGGTGAACTCGAACTCTGGCTCTCCGGGTGCTCTGAAAAGAATAATACCCCCGTGGCAATCTATGCGGGCGTGGTGCCTGCTCAACCAATCTATATCGAGTACGATATCGTAGTTCAGCAATGGCATCACGAGCAGACTCACATCCAACTCTCGGCCTCCCAAATCAACTCTCCGACCCTTGCAAATATCACTAACGGGGATAATACCACCCCCGATCGTGATCTTGTATGTCCTAGGCAATAATTCGGATACAAGGTGGTGTCTAATAGCAAAAGATACATACAAGATGCTGTGGGAAGCCCCCAAATCGAACAATACAAAAGCTGGAATGGAGTCAAAAAGAATAGAACCAGCGATCAGCTCCTCGATAGCCTCTGCGTCCTCTGTTGCCATGGCGAAAGCTCACCCCTGCTGACCTCCCCTGGCCTGCTGGTAATGCTGAGCAAACCTCTACTGCTGAGTCTGTAAAGGTCCCTTCTGTTGTACTGCTGGAGCTCTGGCCCCCGCTCCCTGAGCTGCTCGTCCTGAAGACACGGAACACTCTCTCAGCAGGTGCGCCGCCGAACCACAGAGTAGGCACCTCCCGAGCCTCTTCCTGCAGTCATTCCACACATGCCCTGGCTTCTTGCAGAAACCACAACTAACGGGCTGCTGCCTGAGTGCCTGTGGCTGAACCCTCGGCTACTACTGCACCTGCTGGAAAGGTGTACGACCTTGACCCTGGAACTGCTGCGGCTGGAACTGCCTCAGCTGATGCTGATGATGCTGCTAAAAGTATGACCACTTGGCCTGTCCTCCGCTGCCACTAGCTCCCTGAGCGTCTCGTCCCCTCTTGAGCCTAAGCTCAAGATCATCCTCTGCTGCTAGGGTACCCACCAAAATCTCCTCAAAAGTGGCACTCCGGTCACTCTTGGTCAAGGACTTGACCTCCTTGACTAACCCCTTCCAGAACCTTCGGACATTCGTCGTTTCACTGAGCCCCTAAACAAATCTGCCCAGACGACAGAACTCCCCAGTATACTCCTCGACAGTCTTACTGCCCTGAACTAAGCTCTCAAACTGCGTCTCCAGGGTGCCAAGAGCTGTGTCTGGGAAAACTTCTCATTAAACAGCTTCTTGAATGCTGCCCAAGTTTGCCCCTCTGTACTGACCCTCGGGTCCGTCTGGTACCATGTGCGGGCCAGGTCCTGCATCTGGCTACCTGCCACCTTAATCTGCAGTTGTGCTAGAATCTCCGCCAGCCGAAAGATCTCCTCGATGTGCTCTATCCAGTCATCCGCATACAGAATCCCCTCAGTGCCGCAGAAGTCCTGCGGACGCATCTTCTGGAAGTTCTGGATCCCTGGTGTCCTCGACTGATATGGCTGCATCTGGGCTGTCTGTGGCTGCGCAATAACTATCTCCACAGTCGTCAGGGCAAGCTGATGGCCATTCTCTATGCCTTGCTGGAAATGAGCGACTGCTGTCGCTCGGCTTCCACCATCCTCTGAAAGAAGTCGAATAACTTCCCTGCGTCAATTGATCCGGAAGGTGGCTACTGCCAAGAGAAATCAGGAATGACGGAGGAAGGTCTCTGTACAGGCGGAGGTACACCTCCAAATACAGCAGAAATACCAACCTGAGTCGACACAACAGGAGCTGCGGTCTCGAAGCCCTGCTGAACAGGACGAGAGGTGGCCGACCTCTTGATAGAATCCCCCGGACCGGATCGATGAGATCGTGTCTCCATAACCATCTTGCAGACAGATCAAAAAAAGAAACAATTACCGAGAATAAGGCGAAGGAGGACAGTTTATTTATTCAAAAGAAAAGCATTTAATCAAAATGAATTTAGATATAAAGTATTGGATCAGAGTTTTTCTAATGTGATTAAGTACCTCAAAACAATATCCTATATCCTACTGCAGGCTGTAGTGATACTCTAGTTCGAATACCAGTACAAATCTAGAACTGCATGGGCCACCACTAAAAACGTGTCACGAGTCGCACCCAGTGTAAGGGCACGAGAAGTGGGTACGTCCAGCCTACACCGCAGTGTTGACGGTAGAATGTTGTCCTAGGTCACATACATCTAACAATTTTAAGGTACATGTACAATGTATATGCTCCGAATGGAGGACAATATAGAAATGTACAACTCAATCACAGCTAAGGTAGAAAGTACGATAAGATAGATAGATATGAAAGTCGCCAAATGAAATACAATAAGAGAAGAAGTCTAAGAGTCTAAGATAGCATCTCCACAATATCCAGAATAACAAAATCCCCAAATAAGTACAAAATGTATCCAAAATAAGACAAGACAATAAGAAAGATAACTAGTCTAGCTAACTAGCCTAGACTCCTGGGGTAATGTCCTCTGTAAGGTCTGGGTCCTCCTGGGAGTCCACCTCACAGGTGTCATCTAGGCCTGCTCCATAGTATGTAGGACAGAACTCCTCAATGTTATCTGTAATATTTCAACAGGTCCAGTCAGGATAGGAACGAGCGCAATACATCTCACGCAGTTCATAATATGACATGATATGTAAATATGCTATAGAGTAAGATATATGAAACACTGGAGAATATATATGAAGTAAAAGAGATGACTGTAAAGAAATATCTACTATAAGTAAAGAGCTAACAGTGGCTAGTGGTGTAGAGTATAAGATAGACATATGAACGGCTTGAATTTGTACATGATTATTCTAAGCGTTTGCATATGATTACACTACTTTGGAATGGTTCACATGACCATTTATACTCTCCCGTACCCCAATCAATACACAAGGTTCCAGACAAGTTATGTTATTGCACATGATATCACATGAAGGCCCGTAAATGGGTGCACATAAATGTATACATGGGGGCTCCGTAAACATGAGAGTACATGAATCACAAGAGTGCACATGAATGGTGAAAGCACCGGAGTACATGATGAAAGTGAAACGCACATGACATAACGTAACCTAATGCTCCCGAGGGGGATAACATCTCATGAAGGGATCCACATAGTACCAATCCGTGTTAACAATGTGACATCATCAAGTAAAGTAATCTAGAGCATAAATGTAAATCCTATCAAGTATGAAACGGTCAGAGAATGTACTCGCCTGGTATCCTGAGTATCCGATGAGTATATATGTCCAGACAGAGTAAATGAGTCCTATTCAGAGCAACACAGGTCACAACATGTCCAGAATGGCAGTATTAAACTTTACAATGCATTCTATATGAATTCTAGGTCATTCTAGACTAAAGTCAACTCTTGGTCAACTCTAGTCAATTTCACTAGTCAAACTAGGTCAACTAGGTCAATCCTAGTCCAATCAAGTCTCACTAAGCCTAACAAAGCCTAGGTTAGCACTCACACACAATCGCAAAGCTACACAAGTCATCATCACATGTTACATATATATATATATATATACATATATACTCAATGTATATAGGCCTACACATAGGAAATTATATATAGGCTATCAAGTATATGCTAATTTACACTAGGATACTAGGCTAACATGTATACATATACCAAACTATCTATCAAATATATAACACATGAGTATAATATACATATATATATATATATATATATATATATATATATATATATATATATATATATATATATATAGTTATCATATATTCACATATAAATCAAGCTTAAATATATATCATATCTATATATAACAATACAGGCTATTACCTCAATATCTGGACAGAACATACAGTCCAATAGGACTGGACAGAACAAATAAAGGGCAAGACAGTGTGAATGAGCATGTGAATGCAATGGCCAATGATCCAGTGGACTATTCTTTAGGTGCAGTGTTCTATTAGGGGGATATGCAATGAAGGGTTAAAAGCATCAAGTGATGCAGGGCTATTCTGATAGCAGGATAGTGTGTGTGTATGATATGTGAGAGTGTCAAATGAGTGTCAAAGCAAGCAAGTGTCAATACAAGTGCAGTGTCAATAGAGTATCAATGCAAATGTGTCCCTTTATGTACAACACTGGGAATGAAATGCAGGTTACATGTGTGTGTGTATTCTCAGATTTTGTACAGCATTGATATATGTATGTGTGTCAACTGTGTGTGTGTGTGAGATGAGAGTGATAGTGAGGGTGACATGGAGTGTGTTCTCAGATTTTGTATAGCAGTGATATATGTGTGTCTCAGGAAAATGTATCATGTTATCTCATTCAAACAACACACATTATATAGGTATAACCCCCATGCCAACATCCCTAATTAGCTTTCGAGTTATAGGGAATATCAGTCCTTCGAAATCAACCCCATTACAAGGAATAAAAACAAATCTACAACCTAAACATGAATCAATATCTACCAGTCATGTTAACATCTGACATTAACATTGCATCTCAAATTCGAGTCTTAAAAACTCAGTTAACAGCTATAAATGCCTCACATATAGGTTTACATGCTCGAAAACCAAAATCAATCAAAAATGAACATCACAATGTCCCAGAGGTGTAAACCAAATTCCCAGACATGCTCAATTGTCAACATCATCTACATAAACAATAATTAACAATTTTAAACCCAATTTAGTCTCAGAAAGTGTGAACAGTAACAGGGTGTATCAGAACATCTCAAGAAACCTAGGTTTTGAATTCGAAAATGCATGAAACATCAAATTAAGGGTCGAATGTGACTCGTGTACATAATAGCATGCTTCATAGTGTGTGTCGTGTCCCTAAAGTGGGACACGACGTGTCCAAATACAGATTAAACATTTAAATCCAGAACTGCACACAGGCAGCCTCGTGTTGAGGTATCGAGCCCCGAGCCCCTAAAGGACACGACACACTCCACACCAAATCACGTGCACGTGTCCAATAGGTAGGTGACACATAGGGCTCCGTGTTAGGCACCTTGATATGTGTCCATGTGTCCTCGTGTCCATGCACGAAACGAGTATCAAAGCGTGCCTGCTCGTATGTGCGCGTGTGTGTAAAACTAGTACAAGAGGAATATCGTGTCCGATACGAAACGACACGTCGAGCCACTTGGGGGATGGCGTGTCAGTGTTTGCCCCAAGGCACACGCCAAGACTCACGTATCCAAGTAACACTAAAACGCAGAAATCGTGCCCGAGCAACAGGGATTGCGCACGGCTCGCGTGCGAGCGTGTTCATGCCCAAATTAGACACGGACACGACACGAAAAATACCTCAGAGCAACACAAAATCACAGACAATATATAGATCAAATAATATGTTCAAAAACATTTTGAATATATCAAATAAAAACCCTTTGTGGCATTTCATCAAACACATACATACAAACAAAGATACGTGTCCGATACGGACACCAAATCATACGAATTTCCACCAAACTTTTCCTACAACTAGGGGACACCTTGATGGATGCATCTATGGAATAAAATTAGGGTTTTAGGGTGATTTATAGAGATTACCTATAGAGAGCCAATCTCCAAGAAAAAGCACCAAATAGTGAAGTCTTCCTCCTCAAGCTATGTCGCAATGAGCTCTCCTCCTTGCAAGCAAGCCTCCTTCTCCTTCTACTCCAGATTTGCATTCCAATGCCAAAGGTTGGGATCAATTTGATAGAGAAACGATGAAAGAGGAAAAAAATTAGGGTTTTCTAAAAGAAAGTTTCTAAAAGAGGAAAATGGTTGTGAGGAGACATTAAGTAGGCTAAAATTAGGTAAAAAAATGGGCTGTGGTAGCCGGCCTTGTAGGGGACTAGGGTTAGGGTTTCATGTAAATAGGCTTGAGCCTAAATTCATAAACTAGCTAGAACAACCCTTTAGCTATAAGTCCAAAATACCTAACTCTCCCAATCCTCTCATGAACCCTAGCAACACTCAAGTCAACTAAGACTAACTTAAGTCACATTAGGGTCCCACACCAAGCTAACTAAGTCTCTAAAGTCAAAGTCAAACTCTAGGCTAGTCTCTAAAGTCACAACTAGCAAAAGTCAAAAATTGCAACACCAATGCAATAATTAATAAAATAATTCACAAAAAATTAAATTGACCAAAATACCCTTAAGACTAAAATGTGGTAGTGACAGCGACATTTGGTGCAAGCGGGATAGGTGGCAAGGGAGGCTGGAAGTAGCTTTCCTGTGGCATTTTCGGTGCTGGAACCGATCTCAAGCATATGTCAGTGGCTTGATGCTGGACTTTTGGACTATGGTTTCGACGAGCATGGCTTCTTGAGGATGTGCTGTTGTGAACTGGGAGGCTTAGGAACATTGTGCCATCATCGTGACGAAGATGGCATAGAGACGGAGGGCGCGGGGTCAGACGAGGTAATGGCCATGGTGGTAGCAGTGGTGGTATTTCCTGTCGGTGAGCGAAGGAGGTCGGTAATAGCTAGTCACGTGGGAGAGAGAAGGAAGGTTAGGGTTAGTGTTACAGGTAGGTGGAGGAAGAAAAAAGTGTAAATGGAGAAGAAGAAAGATAGGGAAAGTATGCGGCCACTGTTTCGCATATGGAACAAAGGGTAGGGTTTTGTATCAGTTGCTCTTAGGGTTTTGGAATAGGAGAAGTGGCCTTGCGCTTAGGGTAAAATCAAGGAACTAGTGTATGGGCTTGGTTGGGTTCTAGCTAATTAGGTTGAGGAAAATATTAAAATTGGAAAATTGTACCAATGGGTTTTATGGCCACCAAAGATATATATATATAAATCCGATAATATGTATACAAATATGAGCTTTAGGCCTAACAATAATATTAATACGAATAATACTACTATTTCTAAAAGAATATATACATGTATATATAAGCTTTAAATACTCCAAAGATTAACTCAACATTTATCGAAATTATGCTTCACATATTTGAAAATTTGGAATATGCCAATATAGATATATAGTATACATAGAATCAAATTGCTATATATATATAAATATGGATAATATAGTAAAAATTAATATCTTTAAATAATCGACATAAATTTTTACTAGTAGAAACAAACAATACTACTTACTAAATTCTAAATATGTATTCCTTAATTCAATAAGGTTGAAATAGTAATATATTAGGACGGGGGTCTACATTCTAACCAACTGATAGAAGTTTCATCCTGAAATTAAGAATAAGTTTATGGAAAATGATAAGAGAGTTTGTCTTAGAAGTTTAACTAAGATGAGCTATACTAGGTTTTCTCAACAGGATGTGGGACACTATTACCAATGGAATCTTTGTTTGACGTCAAACTCTAAGGGCTAAAGTACACTTCGTTCCAGACACTCCCCAACTTATAAAAATTAAGTTAGTAGTGAAAACCATGATTCCATTTTTAATATTCGTGGAAGGGTCTATCTCCAAGAAAATATAGGGAATGTTATGTACTTCGAACCACAGTCAAAGACTCTCAAAGGAAGCCTAGGTACTACCATGGTGCTATTGGGTCAATAATTCTATAAGTGAAATCATTACTAAATCTATATTTATCATATATATAGGTTGTTTTGAACAAAATGGAAGAGGATGACTTGGTCAAGTTTATCTGGGCGATAGGTGGTACTGAGGACCAAACTGTCAAGCATACATAACTAGGCTCAAGAACTATACCCTTCTCTAATGTTAAGCCGCACAACAATCATAACTAACATTCTATCTATATGGTCCAGCTACCCTATTTTCTCTATTCCAGCTGAACAACTACTGTCATAACATTCTATCATAGGTGTTGTATTATCAATCTATATCATTATCACTGAACCTCCAATTCGCTCCTAGCAATTACTCCTAATGGCTCTAAGGGTTAGGTATCCAGTCACTCATATTTGACTTATAAGCTCACAAAGATCCCTCTCCAAGAACTTATCCATTCATGACTACCCAACATCTCAATCACACTAATAACCTAGCTTAGTTATAATCTATAATATAATTACGAGGTTGATTTTGTTTAGCCATTTATGAAATATAAGGTAATAATAACCTAAGGCTGGTTCAAGCAAACCATACCAATATAAAACAACGTTAGGGTCAAGCAAAGTATGAAGGATTGTAGAAATATTTTCAAGAACGCTATAAAGCCAAACAAGATGCATATGATATAGTCTATATAAAATCAGAGAAGTATATACCTCCGTGATCATGTTATCCAGAGTCTGCCCCGCCAGTACGCATCTGGCTACAAAACTCTTGATTTTATAATTCAACGGATGGCTGCAGTGCGTGTATGCCATGCCATATAATATAGGTTCTCGAACTTATCTCTGGCCAAATCTATGTGATGTCTCCAAATTAATGTAGAAGCATGGAAAATCACTAAAGGCCCACTTTGTCTGAAGCACATCAGGTCATGCAGCGAAGAGACTGTACTCCAACTTGCGGCTTTCCATATGGCTCCCCAAGTGGTCCTTCTTCCTTTGATGCTCCTAGCACCTTGTAGAAAGGAAGCGCACAAGGCATGCATCACCCTAGTCACTGCCAGTTAACTAAAGATAGCGGTGCAGTACCACTTGTACACTCTTATCATACGACTGTGCTCCCAAAAGTCCCTATGCAGCCAATACTTTTGCGATAGTACTCCGAAGAGACCTCATGTGGCAGGATCTATGCGACTAAATATTCATCTCTGAAAGACAAATTTTCTCAATCTTGTATATGCCATGTGTTCAATCAATCGGGGCATCCAATTACACTACTAAGCTGATTTAAATTCTGTATTAATAGCGTGTGTGTTATTAATCGCCCCATTAAACCAAGAAATTCTTTTTAAATCTCAGTATGTGCCACATGTCAAATTGATAGGGCAAATAATCTTGATGATTTGATCTTGTCTTTATGGCGTGTGCATTGTAACCGCCCTATTTAACAAGAAATCTTCTCAAATCATAGTATGAGTCACGTGCCAGCATGATCGAGCCATACGATTAGCACTTGTAATTGGTTAGTGCATTATGCCAACTTCCATAACAGTGCCTTAAGGATCTTTGTAGCGGATCTTGTAACGCCCTAGTTTCGGAATACGGGGACGTACACGGCCAGCTACACCGTATAAGGTACGAATACGCTATACGGTGATGACGGCTGTCCAGTCTGGTTGGGTATCCTAGCATGTAATCAATCTATGGCCTAAATTCGATCTCATATCCACAGGTAAATTACAATGAAACAATATCAAGAGAGATAGTCATATGAAAAACAGGAAATACTCATATGAAAATCTGGAATCTACAGTACAGGATAATAATGTAGACAAGTATACCTTCCCACAGTTCCTAGCATGGTCTGGAACTGAAGCACACCCTCCAAGTCAAGTCTGGAAGTTCCACCGGGTCGGTCTCAGACAATCTGGGAACAATCCAGGGTTGGTCAGGCCAACCGCAGCAAGTACCAGAAAGGAAGGCTCAAGGACGGGCGAAGAAAACCAGCAGGATAAAATACGACAAGAATAACATCTAAAAACAGTAAATAAAGGTAAGGGATCGTGCGGTACCAACGCACGATAACAATCCACAAGTATAGTGAAGCTAACACAATCACAATCTCCCTAGCATCCACTAACACCCGCATTGCCAGCTGGAAATCAATATCAGCTGGCTAGCAGGCCACAAGCCAAACAATACAAAAGGACAAGCGGCCACACAATGCCTACGGCTTGCTATTATTAGCTAATTAGGGTTATCACAGGCCTAATTACTAACAAGATGCAGTTGAGGTATTCCTATAGCTACAAGCCCTGCAGACTATCCAGGTTATCCAGGACGAATGTATAATATATAGTGGGTACATCGCCCGGGAGACAAATGTACCCTAATAGCTAGTTGGAGGGGTGCAACACATGACAGTGTACTGGAAATGTGCCCTACTCGACGGCAGGCTACAAATCCCATGAGCGCCCAGATAACGGGATTGCTTGTAGCCGAAATACCTCGATCTATATGAGCTACTTGATCAATCTAGTTGTTAACCTAGTCAGATTCATTATGAATTCCTGACCGTGGTAACCAGGAATCCATGTCCTAGACATGTTGTAAGACGAGACAGGTAGTTTGTACAAGCACAATCAGGAAAATCAACCACGGTGTCAAGACAAGGTCATACCTAGCAAGTCAGGACTGGCTGTCGCAACAGCGGTCAAGAGTAAACATGTCATGTCAAGAGTACTAGTCAGGAGTGTGCCACCACGGGCCACTATCAAGAATCAAGAGTATACATGCCAAGTTTACTGTCAAGTCCAGAGTGCTAGTCAGGAGTGCACCTCTACGGGCCACTATCAAGAATCAAGATAGGTCCAGGTCATCGTGTAATACCAGGAACAAGGTCAAACCTATCAGTCACAAGAAGTTACATGCCCAAATCGTGACATGGATATCAAGTCGGTTATAAGATCAAAATCTCCACTATAATAGTCTCTCAAGTACACATGGGAACCTACAGCTCAAATCATCAAGTCGATCCATTCACCTTATCAAACTATCAGGAGTCTCCTATCTACAATGGAAATCAATATCATGTCAGGAAGGTCAATAACCAAATACCAAGCTAATCACTATAAGCAACGCTAGGCCCTCTGGCTCACAAGAATCCTCCAAGTCAATGATCACCAGCCACTAGAAAACGAGCCCCTCAACTACCAAGACATAGCAATCAAACCAGGTTTCCCAACTACCAGAATACACAAGGGTACCAGGTTTTGGGCGTTTGGGAAGTCGAGTAAAAATCATATAATAATATCCTCGATATTCTCCTCGTTCCACGAAATATTCGAAATCACCAAAATACAAGAATCCACATAGATCCACCAAGTCAATATCCTAAGATCGTACTCTCCATAATACTCAATCCTCAGTCATATCCACAAGTCACATCTCCCAATACATAGGACAACTGTCAGCTCTATCTGACTGAACTAGGATAACTCCTAGGATGGAGGGTCAGGGAACAAGAGTCCGGTAATAAATGCCGCCGGAAGTGGCAAGGATTACATGGACCGCTCTGGAGCAAATTCACAACCCTTAAACCAAACAAGGACCAGGGTTGCAGACCGTCTCCCGAGTGGAACCGCTCTCCTTACGCTATTCGACGGACAAGACAGGTCAGGAGCTAGGCGACTAATCTAGTATAGAGTCTACCTAGCAGGCAATGGGATCAGGTATACTATAACAAGATGAACATGCATGAATCCAGTCCAGCAAACCAAAGGAATGGTTCTGCCTCATCCTTCGAACCAAATTCCCAGCTGGGAATTCTGGAAAAATCCGACAGAATCTCCTTTGTAATCTGGATGGGAGCACCCTACGAATAGGGGCTAAAACCACTCGGCGCAACCCGCCGCGGAATCGCAGAATTGCAGACTGAGAACACTAAGTCTCAGCTACCAGCAGCACTACGATGCGTACTGGGAACAAGTCGATAGCCGAGAACACTAATCCCCGGCCTCCAGCAGCGCTACGAGGCGTACTGGGAAATCAATCGAACCCGAGACCACTAATGTCTCGGCCTCCAGCAGCACTACAATGCGTACTGGGCGCCAAGCCAACATGCATAATAATAAAATAACCGCCTCGCAGGGCGCACCACAACACATGTCTATAGTTCTAACCCAAGCACAATCACAGCCACAGGAGGAGTTAGCCAGAGCCGTTACCCGACCGCGAGTCGGACACGGGGCATACAGGGACAATCCGTACAAGTGAGTCGTGCTCGTGTCCTCGGAGGTGTGGATGACCCATCCGAGTTGTCCGATACGGTCTATCCCGGTATCGGACCAAGCTATCCTAAGTTATCATCATGGCAGATCTACTACTAGGCTACACTAATCATGGTTATAAAATTTACAAGTACAAATTAATTAAATGAAATAAAATCCAGAAGAGAGGGCAAGAGCCGTCGATGAGCAAAGGATACTTGCCTAGAGGGCTCGGCTAGGTAAGCAAGTCTTCGGCAGTCGCAATCCAAGCTAGCATGCCAATCGAGATCCTCAGAACACACAATAAACAATCATTAGAATTAAATAATAAAATAATGACAAAATCACTTAGAATGGCACGAGGCTATACTGTACGGGTCCCACAAGCAGCGCAGGGATCTGGCACGAAAACCGAGGTACGCGGATCGATACGGGCACGCAAATCGAGACACGCACGTATATCGAAACGCGCACGAGAATCGAGATGACTCGAATATCGATACGAACGAGAAACATAAATGTGCACGTAAATCGAGACGTGCACGTAAATCGAGACAAACCAAGGTCCAAGGAGTACGTAAATCGATGCGGCACACAAATCGATGTGTGCACGTAAATCAAAAAGGTGCAGAGTCCAATGCGGCACACAACCGAGGTGGCACGTAAATCCGTACGTACACGCAAATCGAGATAGCATAAAGTCCAAGGTAGCACGCAAACCGATGCGGCACACAAGTCGATGCGTGTATGCGGATCGATGCGACACGAGAATCAAGATAGACACAAAGGCCGAGGCACAAAAAACGAAGCGGTGCGCAAACCGAGGTAGCACGGTGCCCGAGGCAGCGCAGGGCTCGAGGCGTCCCGCTGCCCTAGGCAGCGCGTGGATCGAGGTGCACGGAAAATGGGACAGCACACAAATCGAGGCACACATCCCGAGAAGCATGAGAAACGAGGGAACACGCAAGTCAAGCGTGTGCGCGGCCCGAGGAGAGCGCGACTCCCAAGGCTGCACACTGCTCGAGTAGCACGGGGCCCAAGGGCGACCCGCCACTCGAGGCTGGCGCGGCCAGCGAGGCTCGACGGCGATGATGGTCGCCAGGAAAGGAAAAGGAGGGAAGGCGGAGGAGTACACAGAGAGGGGCGGAGGAGCTCGGAGCTCGGCTAGGTCGCGGCAACTCCGGGCGGAGGAGAAGACAGAAGGAGAGGGGAGGCCGGAGGAGAGGCTTACCGGCGTTGGAGCTGGGGTCGACGGCGGCTGCAGGGGGCTCGCGACGGCGGAGGGAGGATGGAGATGGCGACGATGATGATGGTGGCGGCAGGAAGTGGTGGCGGAGATGATGACGGTGGTGCTGGCGGCCGAAGGGAGCAGCCACGGCGAGGGGGTGGCGGTGACCGGCCATGGAGATGGTGGTGGAGGGAAGCAGTAGTAGTGGAGGTGACTGATGGCAGTGGCGGTGGCGGTGCTGGAGGGTGATGGCGGCGGTAGTGAGGGCTGGAGACGGGGGCGATGGTGGCGAGGGAGGCGATGGCGACGATGTGGGTGGTCGCCAAGGCGGTGGTGGCTGAAGTAGTGGCGGCGGCTACAGTGGTGGGCGACCGCAACCATGGGAGGAGGCCGAGAGGGGGGGTGAGGGGAGCTCGAGAGAAGGGGAGAGAGAGAGAGTTGAGGGAGAGGGATGATGAGCTGAGAGAGAGAGAAAGGAATTGGGGGGGTGTTCTCCTGCCGACAGAGAGGGAGGAGAGAGGAAGAGTATGAGAGTGGGAAATATGAGGGAGGAGAGAGGGAGTTAGGTTAGATATTTGTGAAAAGGGGTAGATTTAGGATCAAGAAAATAATAGTAGCAAAAATAAAAATGAGAAAAATTCACCTCCAATAATTAATAATAAAATTTTAAAAATACCCAATTTCAAAAATCCTCCAAATACGAAATATAGTCGAAATACAGAATCTGACATCCTACCCACCTTACAAAAATTTTGTCCTCGAAATTTCAAAATTATCAAAATAGGATTTTCAAAACTAGTACATATATATCTGCCATGAAAACTCTACCTACCTTACAGAAATTAAGTAATATAACAAGAAATGCACAAAATCTCAATATGAAAACATCAAGGAGAACAAGGTCTAGCTAAATAAATCAACTCGCAAGGTAAATCCAAAACATCGAAAGAATCTCGAAAATCAAAAAATCTCGGATGGACGAAATAGCCCCATAGATCAAAACAAGTACAAAATATCGAAAACAATGTCCAAAAACGTAAAATCCCAACTGCATAAGAATCCGCATAAAATTGTAAAACACAGGATATCTGTCTCGAACCGATGACCGTAGTTTCCTAATATCCGAAAAATGTGGGCCATGGTCATTCCCTGCCACGCCATTCGGAATGGCTGTAAAAGATTCACCATGACACTATAATCGAGCGGCTGCAACTTTCGTTACCACGCCGTCAAGGTATACTAGGGTCATCCAGTTACTCTTGACAAATACCCAAAATAAATCAAATCTACAACTCAAATGTCCAAGTCACTAAAATCATAAAATATCTAACCAATATAACATGATAATTCTACAAAATAATAACTCATAATCTATGTCAAATCGTAATATCCATCCAAAAACATATTCAACAACCCGGATAAATTCCTAGGAAATGCATCAAAACCAAAATCCATGTCAAAACATGATATATAGAAAATACATCTATAATAAAAATATAATATGAAAGAAATAATCATGATTGTGGAACTGTCCAGAATTAAAGGAGCTGAAATGATACAAGAAAATCCACTGGATGCTCAACAAATGCTGAAATATCCGACCTCAGATTCCTGATGAAATCTTCATGCTGCAGCGATCAAGCCAACGCTCGAAGAAGGCAATAAGGATACTAAGTCAACACGAAGTCAACGTACGAAATGGATAACAGAAAATCAAACAAGGCGAAACACCGGTAGAGAGTACAGAACCCAAGATAAATAATCATGTAACCTAATGATGGAGATAACATCTCATCAAATAAGGTGATCGACATGACCAACTATAGGATCATATCTACCAAACAAGGATCAGAGGTAGATAACACGAATAAGACATGGCCAAGCAAGATAGGTCCAAGTAGAGATGAAGACCAGTTCACAGGTTCAAGGAAGCGAATGACAAGTGTAACAAGTAGAAATACCAAGGAATAGTGGACTGAGATCAATAATCATGTGATACCCAACAAAATCTCAAAACGAGACTTGCATGGGCCACCACTAAAACTATGTAACGCCCCAGTTTCAGAATACGGGGACGTATACGGCCAGCTACACCGTATAAGGTACGAATACGCTATTCGGTGATGACGGCTGTCCAGTCTGGTTGGGTATCCTAGCATGTAATCAATCTATGGCCTAAATCCGATCTCATATCCACAGGTAAATCACAATGAAACAATATCAAGAGAGATAGTCATATGAAAAACAGGAAATACTCATATGAAAATCTGGAATCTACAGTACAGGATAATAATGTAGACAAGTATACCTTTCCACAGTTCCTAGCATGGTCTGAAACTGAAGCACACCCTCCAAGTCAAGTCTGGAAGATCCACCGGGTCAGTCTCAGACAATCTGGGAACAATCCAGGGTTGGTCAGGCCAACCGCAGCAAGTACCAGAAAGGAAGGCTCAAGGATGGGCGAAAAAAACCAGCAGGATAAAATATGACAAGAATAACATCTAAAAATAGTAAATAAAGGTAAGGGATCGTGCGGTACCAACGCACGATAACAATCCACAAGTATAGTGAAGCTAACACAATCACAATCTCCCTAGCATCCACTAACACCTGCATTGCCAGCTGGAAATCAATATCAGCTGGCTAGCAGGCCACAAGCCAAACAACACAGAAGGACAAGCGGCCACACAATGCCGACGGCTTGCTATTATTAGCTAACTAGGGTTATCACAGGCCTAGTTACTAACAAGATGCAGTTGAGGTATTCCTATAGCCACAAGCCCTGCAGACTATCCAGGTTATCCAGGACGAATGTATAATATATAGTGGGTACATCGCCCGGGAGACTAATGTACCCTAATAGCTAGCTGGAGGGGTGCAACATATGACAGTGTGCTGGAAATGTGCCCTACTCGACGGCAGCTACAAATTCCATGAGCGCCCAGATAACGGGATTGCCTGTAGCCGGAATACCTCGATCTATATGAGCTACTTGATCAATCTAGTTGTTAACCTAGTCAGATTCATTATGAATTCATGACCCTGGTAACCAGGAATCCATGTCCTAGACATGATGCAAGACGAGACAGGTAGTTTATACAAGCACAATCAGGAAAATCAACCACGGTGTCAAGACAAGGTCATACCTAGCAAGTCAGGACTGGCTGTCGCAACAGCGGTCAAGAGTAAACATGTCATGTCAAGAGTACTAGTCAGGAGTGCGCCACCACGGGCCACTATCAAGAATCAAGAGTATACATGCCAAGTTTACTGTCAAGTCCAGAGTGCTAGTCAGGAGTGCACCTCTACGGGCCACTATCAAGAATCAAGACAGGTCCAGGTCATCGTGTAATACCAGAAACAAGGTCAAACCTATCAGTCACAAGAAGTCACATGCCCAAATCGTGACATGGATATCAAGTCGGTTATAAGATCAAAATCTCCACTATAATAGTCTCTCAAGTACACATGGGAACCTACAGCTCAAATCATCAAGTCGATCCATTCACCTTATCAAACTATCAGGAGTCTCCTATCTACAATGGAAATCAATATCATGTCAGGAAGGTCAATAACCAAATACCAAGCTAATCACTATAAGCAACGCTAGGCCCTCTGGCTCATAAGAATCCTCCAAGTCAATGATCACCAGCCACTAGAAAACGAGCCCCTCAACTACCAAGACATAGCAATCAAACCAGGTTTCCCAACTACCGGAATACACAAGGGTACCAGGTTTTGGGCGTTTGGGAAGTCGAGTAAAAATCATATAATAATACCCTCGATATTCTCCTCGTTCCATGAAATATTCGAAATCACCAAAATCCAAGAATCCACATAGATCCACCAAGTTAATATCCTAAGATCGTACTCTCCATAATACTCAATCTTCAGTCATATCCACAAGTCATATCTCCCAATACATAGGACAACTGTCAGCTCTATCTGACTGAACTAGGATAACTCCTAGGATGGAGGGTCAGGGAACAAGAGTCCGGTAATAAATGCCGCCGAAAGTGGCAAGGATTACATGGACCGCTCTGGAGCAAATCCACAACCCTTAAACCAAACAAGGACCAGGGTTGCAGACCGTCCCCCGAGTGGAACCGCTCTCCTTACGCTATCCGACGGACAAGACAGGTCAGGAGCTAGGCGACTAATCTAGTATGGAGTCTACCTAGCAGGCAATGGGATCAGGTATACTATAACAAGATGAACATGCATGAATCCAGTCCAGCAAACCAAAGGAATGGTTCTGCCTAATCCTTCGAACCAAATTCCCAGCTGGGAATTCTGGAAAAATCCGACATAATCTCCTTTGTAATCTGGATGGGAGTACCCTACGAATAGGGGCTAAAACCACTCGGCGCAACCCGCCGCGGAACCGCAGAATTGCAGACTGAGAACACTAAGTCTCAGCTACCAGCAGCACTACGATGCGTACTGGGAACAAGTCGATAGCCGAGAACACTAAGCCCCGGCCTCCAGCAGCGCTACGAGGCGTACTGGGAAATCAATCGAACCCGAGACCACTAATGTCTCGGCCTCCAGCAGCACTACAATGCGTACTGGGCGCCAAGCCAACATGTATAATAATAAAATAATCGTCTCGCAGGGCGCACCACAACACATGTCTATAGTTCTAACCCAAGCACAATCACAGCCACAGGAGGAGTTAGCCAGAGCCGTTACCCGACCGCGAGTCGGACACGGGGCATACAGGGACAATCCGTACAAGTGAGTCGTGCTCGTGTCCTCGGAGGTGTGGATGACCCATCCGAGTTGTCCGATACGGTCTATCCCGGTATCGGACCAAGCTATCCTAAGTTATCATCATGGCAGATCTACTACTAGGCTACACTAATCATGGTTATAAAATTTACAAGTACAAATTAATTAAATAAAATAAAATCTAGGAGAGAGGGCAAGAGCCGTCGATGAGCAAGGGATACTTGCCTAGGGGGCTCGGCTAGGTAAGCAAGTCTTCGGCAGTCGCAATCCAAGCTAGCACGCCAATCGAGATCCTCAGAACACACAATAAACAATTATTAGAATTAAATAATAAAATAATGACAAAATCACTTAGAATGGCACGAGGCTATACCGTACGGGTCCCGCAAGCAGCGCAGGGATCTGGCACGGAAACCGAGGTACGCGGATCGATACGGGCATACAAATCGAGACGCGTACGTATATCGAGACGCACACGAGAATCGAGATGACTCGAATATCGATACGAACGAGAAACATAAACGTACACGTAAATCGAGACGTGCACGTAAATCGAGACAAACCAAGGTCCAAGGAGCACGTAAATCAATACGGCACACAAATCGATGTGTGTACGTAAATCGAAAAGGTGCAGAGTCCAATGCGGCACCCAACCAAGGCGGCACGTAAATCCGTACATATACGCAAATCGAGATAGCACAAAGTCCAAGGTAGCACGCAAACCGATGCGGCACACAAGTCGATGCATGTACGCGGATCGATGCGACACGAGAATCAAGATAGACACAAAGGCCGAGGCACAAAAAACGAAGCGGTGCACAAACCGAGGTGGCACGGTGCCCGAGGCAGCGCGGGGCTCGAGGCGTCCCGCTGCCCTAGGCAGCGCGTGGATCAAGGTGCACAAAAAATGGGACAGCACACAAATCGAGGCACACATCCCGAGAAGCACGAGAAACGAGGGAACACGCAAGTCAAGCGTGCACGCAGCCCGAGGAGAGCGCGACTCCCAAGGCTGCATACTGCTCGAGTAGCGCGGGGCCCAAGGGCGACCCGCCACTCGAGGCTGGCGCGACCAGCGAGGCTCGACGGCGATGATGGTCGCCAGGAAAGGAAAAGGGGGGAAAGGCGGAGGAGTACACAGAGAGGGACGGAGGAGCTCGGAGCTCGGCCAGGTCACAGCAGCTCCGGGCGGAGGAGAAGACAGAAGGAGAGGGGAGGCCGGAGGAGAGGCTTACCGGCGTTGGAGCTGGGGTCGACGGCGGCGGCAGGGGGCTCGCGGCGGCGGAGGGAGGATGGAGATGGCGACGATGATGATGGTGGCGGCAGGAAGTGGTGGCGGAGATGATGACGGTGGTGCTGGCGGCCGAAGGGAGCAGCCACGGCGAGGGGGTGGCGGTGACCGGCCATGGAGATGGTGGTAGAGGGAAGCAGTGGTGGTGGAGGTGACTGATGGCAGTGGCGGTGCTGGAGGGTGATGGCGGCGGTGGTGAGGGCTGGAGACGGGGGCGATGGTGGCGAGGGAGGCGATAGCGACGATGGGGGTGGTCGCCATGGCGGTGGTGGCTGAAGTAGTGGCGGCGGCTACAGTGGTGGGCGACCGCAACCATGGGAGGAGGCCGAGAGGGGGGGTGAGGGGAGCTCGAGAGAAGGGGAGAGAGAGTTGAGGGAGAGGGATGATGAGCTGAGAGAGAGAGAAAGGAATTGGGGGGGTGTTCTCCTGCCGACAAAGGGGGAGGAGAGAGGAAGAGTGTGAGAGTGGGAAATGTGAGGGAGGAGAGAGGGAGTTAGGTTAGATATTTGTGAAAAGGGGTAGATTTAGGATCAAGAAAATAATAGTAGCAAAAATAAAAATGAGAAAAATTCACCTCCAATAATTAATAATAAAATTTTAAAAATACCCAATTTCAAAAATCCTCCAAATACGAAATATAGTCGAAATACAGGATCTGACAGATCTCCTCCAATCAACACCACGAGTGAACTTGACCAGGCTTTGCAGTTAAACAACTGTAGAAAATAGCTTAACAACCCAGATTATGTGCCATGAATCCCGCAGTTGATCACATCCAATCGTCGCTTTAGAATTGCTGTAAATAGAGGCTCGTCTCCTTTATTACCATATATACAGAGACATATTAGCCCAATAATTGTATCATATTTTTTAATATGTCTAATCAATTAAATTAAACAATGACTATCATTAATAATCATACAATCACTACATTATCGATATTTAAACTTAATATTGTTCTAATATTCATTAAATGTTTAATACTGCTTTGTTCGTCTAACATGTATATGCAGACAAGTAGTCAGAAAGATAAAACCAGGATATATTAATAAAAAATTCATGACGAGCCAAAGATGACATTATAGCATACTATTTCTCTGAACCATCCAACGACATCTCCAGAGTTTCACAATCGGGGGTTCCACTGATCGGTCAGAGAATATGGGCCAAAGGGACAGCGTCCCCCGAAGGGGTTCAGGGGCAAAGCCATGAAAGGTATACAAATATTCAAATATGTTTATCTTTGGACAAATGTCGTCAAGAAAAAATGCATCACGAAGTACTCTTTGTTTTGTAGCCTCTCTTCCCGAAAATTTTTTTGAAATATTATTTATTTATTTATTTGATTTAAATGGTGATTTTAAATTTGTATTTTTATAAATAATTATTTAGTTAATTATTACGATAGATGACCTTAGCCATGGTTAGGATTTGGAGTACAAGATGACCAAGAATCATGGCACGGATAGTGCAGTGGCGTGCTTTGACTAGTGTTTAGCCATGGTAGGGGAATGCCGAGCCATAGGAGTGTCCTAACTAGGAAAACCAGGCCAAGTTATTGCATGAGCATTGTAAATAAGTTTAATTAATTATTATTATATTTATAGACTTGTAGGAGACCCGTTTGTGTTGATTTAGCCCGAGCTGAGCCCGAACTGAATCCAAGTCTATGTGGGCATGCAGTGAGACCATGGACGACCATGTAGTCATATTTTATGTGTGTAGAAATGTTCTCTAAATTATTTTAGGTAATGAGGTACATTTTTTAACTATTTGAATATTTATACAAAACTGGTATTTTATTATTAAATATTGTTCTACAATGTTTATACAATTTTTTGGACCTAGACAATGGTGAATAGTATAGATTCACCAAACCACCATTTAATTATTTTAGTATTATTTTATTATTATGTGGTGATTAAATAAATATATTATTGCTATTAGATATTATTATTTGTTAATTGAGTATTTATCGGTATATAAATATATGAGGTATATATGTATATGGATGGGTGTATATATATATATATATATATATATATATATATATATATATATATATATCTATGTGTGTGTGTGTGTGTGTGTGGTGTGTGTGCATGTTGTGTATGTATATCTATAGATATTGTATAGTGTGTATATATAATATTATATGTGTGTAAATATGTGTATATGTATATATATATATATACACACGTGATTATATTATATAGATATATATATACGTATGGGTGTGTATGTATATGTAATAAATACGGGTGTATATATGTATATGTGAACATACGTATACATATGTGTATATACGTATATGTATATATATATAATTATATTAGGTAAAATAGTACCATATAATAATAAAAGGGAAAAAAGAAGCAGTCCAGCCCGAGCCTAGCAGGCAAGCCCAGCCCAGCCCGTGAACCCCTTTTAAATCCTAGCCCAACCTAAGGCCCCATCTGCTCTGTTAAAAAAAACAGATATATATACGAACGTAACAGAGTATCGAGAGAGATGGAAAGTCTTCGACGAAACCCTAACACCAACTCGCTGCCATGCCGCACCCCCACCTCCCGCGTGCACCATCGTCCATCGCGCGGCCACCGAGCGCCATCGGCCGCCGAACAGACCCGCACGCGCGTACGGGACGCGGACGGAAATAACAGCACACAAGCAGCAGAGGTGCCACTTTGTCACGAGAGTTCTTCGCACACAGTGGATCGATTCTCGAACCAATTTCTCTGGTACAATCCTAACCCATACGACTTCAACCTCCTTTATTAGTTTGAATTTAGAAGCCCTAGGTTGCTTGATAATCGACGCAAACTTTGTCGAAAAACTGCTTGTACATAGTTAGAAAACTGTCCCAATCACATGTTTTGGAAGACAGTTTACGAGTAAAATATTGGCGATTTACAAAATCCATCTGAAGGCATTCATTAACAACATATAGGGCTAGAGAACCCTTTTTACAGAAATTAATTTTGATAACCGTGCGTCGAGAAATCGGTTTCCTAACTTTGACAAAAACCTATTTTAAAATCAATAAAATTCTCCGATACCACGTGCGTTCCGCCAATTCAGGCAACGTGGTCGCGCACCGTAAGCATCGAAAGGTGCTTAACGGCTTTGTGGACGTGTGGGCTTTGACAGAATTCAAATTGGTCGCGTGTGCGCGACGAATTTGATGCGTATCCATCAAAATTTACCGTATCGGCCTCTGTACAAATTCTCTAATTACTTTGTGCACGCTCGTCAGATCAAGACGAAACTTACTCCATCAGGACCGTATCATTTTTCTGGTCCTGTATACCAAGTTTGGTCCAATTCTGAGACAGTTGATCGGATCGCCATTTTGTGGGCCCCACGGTCCGATTCAACGGGCAATTTTGTGCACGGCCCGCCGAAATCCAACTTTGGACATACGGTTGGGTTCATATTAGAAAATCGGATCCGTAGACATGTAGTTTGACGACTTTAGAGACCATTGACTCTGGTACACTTTTCGGTGCAAATCGGGTCCAACGACGGACATCGTTTTTGCCCAAAATTATCGTTTTTTTCCCCTGTGTCCAGAATTGGACTTAAGGACAGGCAATCCTAGCTAATTTGACTATTCTGAGAATGTTAGCAATATCTGTTTCAGCTTTCGGAGACAATTGTGGATTTTGGACTTTATGGCGTACTAGTTGACGGTATCTTATTGTTCTTCGCGCTGCCACCAGGCAAGTATACCTTGCCTCCCTCTACAGTTTATTTTCATGCTATAGTACACCTGTTATAGTATGTTATCTTTAGTTATCTTGTTGTTATAGATCTATATACCGCGTTTACCAGTTTATTGTCTTGCTTGTATATCGGTATATCATGACTTGATAGTGTAGTTATACCAGGCTTGTTTACGTCATGGATCATACTAGAGTTGTCCTTACCTGTGTCTTGACTGAGTCGTGTCTGCAAGTATGTGTGAGTGAACTGTTATTCCTTGTCTTTCCCACAACCTGCGAGTCCCACACGGGGCGAGGGTTGTCCTTTGTACCTGCGAGTCCACATACGGGCGAGGGTGACTTCTTAAAACTGACCTGTGAATCAACATTCGGGCGAGGGTTGGTATCCATTGATCTACCAGCAGTTCATTTATCCATAGTTGATCCCGTATCCGTGTTCATAGTTACCTGTCAGTAGCCACATGTCAGTTTCCTGTCTAGTTCCTATTATATCCTGTATATATTATTGCATGATTAAACTGTTAGATAGGCATGTTTTTTATATCTTGCTAGTCCTCTGAGGACCTGATGATCTCTTCAGGTTTAGCGACTGCGTGGAGTTAGTTAGTAGAGCGGGATGGTAGAGGATTGCGATGCATGATACAGGTATTTGCTTGTGATATTTCTTTATTATCCTCTCGTGCTTTATATTCAGTACCATGATATACTCTGTTTTTTAGACTCATATAATTCTTGGAGTCTAATCGAACAATATGCTAATGGGCTGCAGGCCATGACCCATACTTGTTCATTCTTGTTTTACAAAATTCATGTCGATTGAGATATAGTTTAGATTAGCAGATACCCATACCTTGATAGCTTATACGTACTCGAGTCGGGCTGGAGTCCGCTCGACACGTAGCTGGCTTTCTCACGATCGCGTCCGAAAAGCGGGTGCGGGTCGTGACAAGTTTTTTTGTAGTGGCCCATGTAGGTCAGAGCATATCGTATCGGTTACGTAACTGTACTGATAGAGCCTGCAATATGACTAAACCTTAGAAATCTCAATCCACTCTGCCTTGAAAAATTCTCCTAGAAATTCTCTATGTTCTCGAACCCCATATTTTCTCTCGTTATTCTTCCTTGCTTTCCGTACCATTGATCTCGTCCCTTCCTATTCCGAGGTGACGAATGATCGTGCTGTCTAGGATTCATTAGAAATTCTTAAATTATAGTATATATGGCTTGACTATTGAATGTTTGGTTGTTTATAGATATGAGGGAGTATAGATGCCATATACTAGATATCTGCCGTAGAATTGTTAGCAACTAGTTAGAACCATAAGACTTTAGTGACCGTATTTTGAGGAGTAGTGTGACCAAAGGTGGGTAGAAATCGTCGAAGTTTCGTAGTTATGAAATGACTAGAGAAGTTATAAATATTTTGAGAAATTAAATTTGAGGAGATTGAGGTAATAGTAGACTTTGATTTTTTTTTAGGAATAGTTAGGAATTGGAATTTCGAGGACGAAATTATTTTAGGTGGGTAGATTTGTAGCCTCCCTTCCTGGAAAAATTTTTGAAATATTTTTTATTTATTTATTTGATTTAAATGGTGATTTTTAAATTTGTATTTTTATAAATAATTATTTAGTTAATTTATTACATAGATGACCTTAGCCATGGTTTGGATTTGGATTACAAGATGACCAAGAATCATGGCACAAATAGTGCATGTAGCGTGTTTTTGACTAGTGTTTAG